>JBBMKD010000216.1:56406679-56527476 GCA_037834095.1 Argya squamiceps
AGGGTCTTCCGGCAGGTGGAGCTGAAGAGCCAAGAGGCTCCGAGTCTGCAGCAGCAGCCAGACCAGTACCTGGAGCCCCAGTCCCACAAGGAGCTTGGATGTGCGGACAAGCAGGGTGGTGAGTAGAGCCATCAGGCGGGGTGGGCAGGCAGGAGCAGGGGAGGCTCGCACTGTGCCCAGATTCCCACCCCCTCCCTCTCTCTGAAGATCTTAGTGAGCTGAGCCTCACTGATAGCATGGAGGCTGCACCGGGAGAGGAGAGACCCAAAGCAGCGCTGCCTCCTCCGCCCGCAGCTCGCCCTTGGCAGCCGGCGCCTCCCCGCATCGCTCCGCCGGGAGAACGTGCGCGGAGAACATAAGGATGTGTGTTGGTTTTGCCGTATTGGAGCAGCTCCGCCGTTTTGGGGGTTAATTGAGGGTGATTAACGTGCCTGGCACTCGGCGCGCAGGGTTGGTTTTTTAGGGTGGATTTCTTCGGGGCTTTGATCGCATTTAATAAAGTCGAGATTTAATTAGTTGTAATTGCTTTGCAGATTTCACAGCGAAGCGGTGCGGGCTGGGTAGAGAACAATGAAATGCTGCCTTCCCCGTGGCATTGTTCAGTCGGCATCATCTGAATTAGGCTGCACTCCCTAAGATGCGGTCCTTCGAGTGACCCCACCACAGCTGGATGGTGCAAAGACTGGCTGACAGCTTGCAGCCTTTTTTTGATGTGTTTCTTTCATTTTCTTTTCCAGACCTCTCCTCTCACCTCAGCGCTGCCATCTTTCCCATTCCCTAGCAGACTGTCTCTGTTTTCTCCCATCCCCTTTCCTCCCTTCTCCACGTTGTTTTCTTTTTCTAGAACTCCAAGTTTTGCAGGAGCACCAAGGCAAGACTCCTTCCAAGCCTCAGACAGAGCAGGTTGTCTCTGATTGCCTCCTCTGGAAGTGAGCAGGTGGAACAGGTTCAGTAATGTGATCACTTCTCACATGGAAGCAACTGTTCTGCCAGAAAAACTTGCAGACTCTTAAATCAGACTTCTGACAGGTTTCCTTTCAAGGCTCTTAAGTTCCTTGCTCTGTCACTATTAACTGGAGAAGACAAGTGTTTAAGATTTTTTTTTTTTTGAGCTTGGTTAGGACAGCTCATCCTGAGCAGGAATACAGGCTTAGTTCTAGAAATTGTCACCCCAGGTTCTGGGATTTTGTTTCCAGAAGTGACTGGCTCCAGATCTTTTAACAGTAGATATGGCCAAGTGTACATGGAGTACTCTCTTCTCATAAAAGTCTTGTAGATTTAGGATTTTTGTGTTGATGTTCCTTCTGAAATGCATTTTAGCGTTAGCTGTGATCATTCTAGGTCATTTTATTTTCCCTGGTTTTAATCTTGTACTTTCTTGGATTCCAGTATCCCACAGCGGTCAGCTGGTCAGAAATAAATATTTCCTTTTATCAGCTGTATATGCAGATATATATACTGCTTTCATGTCTGGATTCAGCACTTCTTTCATGACAGCATAAAGTCCCTCATTTACCTTTTCCAGAGCACCTGTATCTCTCCTTTTGTACTTTCACCACTTCTGTCCTTCCTAGTTGTGAGCTGTCCCTTGAAGTCAGGGACAGACTGACTTGGAGTCAGAATCCGTACTGACCATCATGGGCACCCCAGAGTTCTTAGGAGACTTCACCAGGACTCACTCAGGCCTGCAGACAAGGTTTAAACACCCTAAACTTTAAAGCACCCAGCATGAGTGCCCAAAGGACAAGGCTGAAGGCCTTAGGAAGGCTGGAGCACTCACTCTCTAAATTCTAAATCATCAAATATAGATTTTACTTGGCTTAGAGCCCTTTCAAAGGGCTCAGTGCAATGACAGTGAATAATGTTTGGCACTAGGAGACTGTAGTTAAGAGATAAACATGAATTACAATCGCAGAATACTACAGGACTGTCAAAATTTCTCTTTACCTTTTCCTCAGTTTCCTGAGCAGGCAGAGATTAAAGTCATCCCAAGCATTACTTGTTAAAAATAATGGCTGGCTCATATATTTACTGTCAGAAACAAGGAGAAGACAAAAATCTGCTGCTTAAAGGTCCAGACAGTGACAGCTCCTCTGCTTAATCACACAAGGTGAAGTACTTTGCCATGCTGGCGTTTCATCTATAATAGCAATAGGAATGAGAACTTAAAGAACTTTTCCTATACAGTGGTTTATTGGAATCTCATGTCATAACATGATTCCTCTACCCAGACTTCAAAAAAAAACTAGCAAGTTTTAAAACTCATGGAAAAAAGCAGGTGAGCCACAGTTTTAAGTATTTCTGGTGAACAGCAGTGTGAGGCAGTTTTCTGCTGGAGGAAAAAAATCAATCCAGTGGACTCATATGATGTGAATCTAATTAATTTTGTTTATCAACTCAAACCAGTCTGGAACAGATCATCTCAAACAGCATCTGAACACACCCCTATCCTGAACTCCCAGCCAAAGCCCAAATGTCCTGTCCTCAAAGAGAACTGAGCAGCCACATGAAGTCAGAACATACCCTGCCTACTCTCCAGACATCCATGCCGTGGAAAAAACATCCCCAGTTAGGTATTTTCTTCCAAGAATCAAAACATCCCTGCACACCATGACCTTGCAAGGCTGAATGCAGCAGCACCATCTGGTGATGGCTGCACTGATCCTCCTTGCACAGCTCTGGGGGCCGGCCAGGTCTGCAGGAGTGTGGATTCCCTTCCTTTTCCCAGCAGGACCTCGGAGACCAGGCTGCAGGCATGGCAGGGTGATTCATTCCATGCCCTCGAGTGCTCAGGGAGGCTGAGCTCCTCCCAGTGCTTCCTGCCAAGCTGGATGGTTCCCTGAGCAGCTGGCCCGTGGCACAGAGCTGTTCAGGGAACCCACTGAGAAGAGTGAACAGGTCTCCTGGTGTGCCTGAGCAGCAGAGTGGTGGGAGACATGCAGTGGCAACAAGTAGAAAATAAAGCAGACAGGCAGTGCAATCTGAATTATGGGTAAATTACAGGATAAACAAGCCAGGTTACAGGAAATCTTATTAACCTGCCACTCTAGGAAAAGATTTTAGTGTAGTGGTGGAAAACCCTCTGGAAAAAAAAAAAACAGCTTAGAGCTCACCCACAATCAAAAAGACAAGTAGACTATTGGTAGTTGTTTGAAAGAACTGACAGCAATGACAAAACTGTCACTCAGGCACTGTATAAATGACACACCATTTACTGTGTGCAAGCCTGCTGCTCACTCTATCTCAAAAAATGAAGAATAGATCTAAGAAAGGCACAGAAAAAAATGACAAAGGTGATGAAAGGTACAAAACATAGTTGTGAAGGGAAAGAGACTGCCTAGCTTGATATTTCTAGGGGTGGGAAGGAATGAATAAAAAGGAAAATATGAGCAAGATCTGTACAATCATAAACCACATGAGCTGTATGAATGGGAAAGGATTTTTCATTCTTTCCCAGCCAAGACCTAAAGGACACTTACAATTGTTTTGAGGTCAGAGTTTTAAAAACACCCAGAAGCAAATGCCTTTTCACAGAATGCATAGTTACAATTTGGAATTCATTGCAAAAAATGGAGGCCGGAAATACAAACAGCCTTATCCAGGACTAGGTGTTAATGGAGGATAAAATTAATAGTGGCCACTGACCATGAGATAAACCCTGGCCTAGGAACATCTTAAACCACAAATTGCAGCTGAAAGGAATCAACAAGAAGGACAGAGAACAGCATGGCTGAGGTATGATGGATCTAGGAGGGGCACATGCTATGCTCCTCTCAACTGTGATTTCCAGGATTTAAGTAAATGTGGATTTAAGTAAAGATGGATTTACTTCCATCTAAGTAAAAAACTGAAGAATGGCACCTCCTTAGGCTGGCTTAGGCACCATTCCCTGCAGGTGGGTGAATGGTCAAAGGTGAGAACAGCTCTCTGAGTTTACTCCTGCATTCTTCCTTCAGGTCACAGTAACCTTAAGGATAAGTTTATGCAACTTCTCTCTTATGTTTTTGGGAATATGCCTGAAAAACTTCCAGTTCAGCTCCACAAACAAAGCCAAAGAGCTTGGCCAAGTCCTGTTGTAACATTATGATTTAAGCCTGGCCTCATCTCACACTACAGATGTACACAAATTAGAGCCCATTCATGCACACTGTAAAAATCTCCATTTCTTTTTCCTACCAAACTGTGTGTTATTCCCTTCCCCAGTAACCTATAACTCTGTAATAATTTAGTATCATCCTCATTTGGCAAGTTAAGGGCAAAGTCTTAAATTGTTCCACATGAAATTTCTACAAGACACTGGTTACATTGAGCAGTGAGTCTGTAAAGCAATGGAAGAATTCTGTCTTTCACAACTACCATTGTAAAATATACCGGTGACACTTTTTGTAACTGAAGCTGCAGCTAAATACACTATAAAAAGTACAAAAATTAAGAGAACTGTAGAGGCAATTGAAGTAGGAACTAACTCTATTTTGTTCCTGTATTAATTTTAGTCTATTTATATCACTTCCCTTTTATAGTTCTTTCTATAAGACTGCTTGTTAAACCTTTAAACAATGACAGCTGCTGAAGACTGAATATCCCATATGTGGAATCATTTGTGGTCTAGGGAGAAGGAAAAAAAAAAGATCAAATTCCTCTCTAATGATAGTAATTATAGGATCAATCCCAAACTCACTGGAGTCAAAAGCAAAGCTGCCACTCATTTAAACTATACAAGCATCAGCCCTGGTTCATATGTTTGCTGTTGGTCCTGATTTATTCCAGTGCAAAACAGAAAAAGAGGTTGTAGTCTAGTATCAGCTTTTCCTAGTTGCCATGCATATTGATTTTCCACTACTAAATTGTAGCTCACCTGATCCTTATTATTTTTTATTTTTTTGGAAAACACCGGGTTCATTTTATAAAGTGCTGGTATTATAAACTGCAGAATATAGTTTATAAGAGCACTAACTCCTACAAGCCAACCATTAATACAGCTAATGGCCTGTTTGTTGTATTAAACTGTTCTCATTTGTCTGGGTCCATTAACAAATGCAGTGGTCATTAACTGTTAACAGCAACTCAGTTATTAGATTTTATTACTTGTACAGGAAACACAGGAGAACAAACTGATTGTTCTGGTTTACTGGGGTTTCTTTCTTTCCCAGCAGTCTTGCTCTATTATTTATAATTCAGTTTCTCACTTATTCCCGGACATGAGGGACACACTCAGAAATGGGTTGAAGGCATCTATGTGGACACTCAGTTCTCATGCCAGTTCCCTACCCCTGAGCCCAACAAACCTCTCCTCTAAACCACAGAGCTCTGAGGCACCAGGCATCTGCAGATTTTTCTGTATCTTTTTGCTGGGCAGCAGCTTCCATCCACATAAGTAATAATGGGATTTAAGTAACAGATCCAGTAATGTGTATGTAGGAGGCTGGAAAATCTTCTGCTTCATTCATGGTTCTCTCTTTTTAATTCACTGAAATCCAGCATTCAAGTTTAAAAATGTCTTTTACTTCCTCTTCATGGGGACTGATGCATCAACTAAGGGTGAATGTTTTTTGTCCCTCATTAACATTTATTCCAGATAATTGTACAGTTCTCTTCTGGCCTTGTGGCTTACAATAAGCTTAGAGCCACAATCTTGCAAATGCCTGCATGTGAGGAATATTGCCCAGTATTACTGAGATATGAAAGGCCTTCCCTTCCACATTTTCAATGCCGAAGACCCCTGATCCACTTTTCTCTCTGCTTTCTTCCCCTTTTTGCAGTTCAAAGCAGTGGAGAAACAACACCAGTGTCAAAATGCCATGAAGGACTGGCAGCAGCTTGTCATGGATCAGTCTGAGCAGTGCTCTGCAACCTGCAGTGCCATGGTACACAAATGAGGGAGGAGACACCCAGAAATGCCTTGTTGGTGCTCTTTGGGAACAGGATCTTCCAGATTCCCTCCAATCAGTGCTAGACAATTATCAGCACTTCAGAGATGGGGATTTGTAAAACGGCTGTGCTTTATCCTCTCTGTGGCTGGGTATATTTTGTGGTATTGAAATAACTCAATTTCTGAGCTGTTGGTATTTTCCTACTGCACTGCAGTTATTAATGGTATTTTTAAAGTTGTTCTCTCCTACAAAGGCACACCTGGTGTAGGTGATCCTGAAGGCTTGGATCAATCAGATAGGGCCACAACCAGCACAGTGGCACATGTGATGTTTAACTCTCTGAAGAGGAGAGGTCACACTCCTCCAAATAAAGTGATTCATGATGCAGGATCTGAATGCATTGCACTGGAGGTGCCTCACCAACCCTGTTCCCCTCTGATTTGTGAAATGGGATCTTATCATGGTTTGACTACACACAAAGTGGTCAGAGGACAAGCATGGACTTCAAATTTGGTCAAATTACATCAGCCCAGTGCCACCTGCAAGCCCATTCAGATGCTATGGCAGCCAATGGGTCCAATATCAAGAGGAAAAAGGTGACAGATTTTGCTAAGAACAGGCTCAAGACACTGCTGGTTTGTACAACCAAGGATTAAAAAGTGCTTCTGTCATCCCTGGGGCAGGGGTTAAAGCCTCCTGTGTATGCCCATGCCTGTGTCTCACGTGGTATGAGCATGGGGATATTGTAGTGCTGGGGACTCAGAGATATGAGTCAGCTTATCTGCTCCTGCCTATAAACAAAGCACTTGGGATACAGCTTCCCTCCTATCAGCTTCTGATAACAACTTCCTTCCTACCCTCTTTCCCAAGGCAGCACGTGCTGGCATGTTGTGCAACAGAACCAGTTGGACAAGAAATTCAGAGAAGTGCTTAAGAAGCCCAAGGATGTGCACTTTATGCCTTTAAGCAGCAGCGGCTTGCTGGGAATGGCCCCAGACTGTCAGGTGTGTTCATTCTCTTTACCTTTGGGAGGTGGGGTAGAGTAAAAGAGCATCTCTGCCTCTTTCAGCTTCTGGTCAGCTCAGAACATAATAAATCCCAGGATTTTCTGTGAGGAATAGCAGGACTGTTCAAACACTGAAGAGATCCCAGAGTCTTTGCCCACCTGGAGTGCTGCATCCAGCTCTGGGATCCCCAGCACAGGAAGGACATTGAACTCTTGGAGATGGTCCAGAGAAGATGAAGATGCTCAAAGGGCTGGAGCTCCTCTGCTGTGAGGAAAGGCTGAGAGCTGGGGATGTTCAGCCTGGAGAAGAGAAGGCTCCAGGGAGACTTTTTAATACTTAAAAGGTCCTTGCAAGACAAATGGGGACAAATTTTTAATAGACCCTGTTGCAATAAGAGTAATGATTTTAAACTAAAACAGGGTGGATTTAGATCAGATATAAGAAAGACATTTTTTACAACAAAGGTGGTTAAACACTGGCACAGAGAAACTGTGGATGTCCTATCCACAGAAACATTCAAGGTCAGGTGGGATGGGGCTCTGAGCAACCTGATCTAGTTAAAGATGTCCTTGCTCACTGCAATGTTTATAATATTAATGTTACTCCCTAAAGAAGTAGGGTGTTGTTCTTTTCTTGAATAATTTAACTTTGCATTTTTAAGTCCTCCAAAGACTGAACTATGAGCTGAGCTAAAACAATAGTAGACATTGTTTAACACTAAGCAGACTAAGGGGAGAAAGAAAAATAAATGTATTAATGTTATGGGGCTATTATGACTACATGCTGCAGACTCATTATATTAGCTAAGAATACTTAACTGAGTTGACTCCTTTAACACTGGCAAAGGATCAACAAGCTCTCAAAGTTCTTTTTTCAGTCAAGACTGAGCCTGATCTTTCTGTTTCCTGCCATGTCTCTCATAAAATTTCCTTCTTCTCATTAGAGCAAAGTCCCATCTGCCAAGAACTGCATATTCTTTCTTCATCTCAAAAGCTGAACTCTGTTCTACTGAAATGCAGGCATTGACCAATAATTTCTATTTATCTGTGCATTTTCTAGTAGCCACAAAATCTGTCATCTTCAATACCTATAGTACAGATGGAAGTTGAAAGGGCAGCAGGAAAGGGTTTGAAATAATGGAGTTAAAAGTATTATAACGAGAGAATTTAATGATGATGAAGGATGCTCAAAGGGAGAAGGGAACAATTCCCTGGACTGGATGATCAGAAGAAAAAGAAACACATAGGCATTATTAACCTTTAAATTCCATCCAAGGAATATTGATTTTTATTCTTCAGTCCATTACAAAGAACTCTCCTCTTGATTCAGAAGCAAACCCCAGCACAGGATTGCAGTGCTGTGGCAGGGCTGCACTTTGGGATGTATGTCTGCATTTTTGCTTTAATCATCACTGAGAGGAAGAAAAAAAAGCTCTGTATGCACTTTTACTGAGATCTTAAAATCTCAGTAAAGCACAAGAGCCCTGGGATATGAAGATGCCATCCCAAGGATCCCTTGAGTCAGACTGTTAGATTCCTAATTACTTAAAATAGCACTTCTGTTGGTGCACACCTATGAGTAAAAGTTACCTGCATGTCCCCATCCCCACTCCATGGTGGCTCCCACAGTGGCACTTTTCCCTTCTTTGGGATCAGAGTGTGCCCTCAGCCAGAAAATATCAGTGCAGGCTTGAGCACAGTCCTTCTCCCACACTCCATTGAGAAATTCTCAGATGTCTGTAAAGAATCAGGGAGAGACAATGCTCAAGGCCTCCCTGACCATCCCATTTCTGTCCCAAACTCTGCACACAGGCAGCAAACTACACATTGGGATGCTCTTGCTGAGCTGCAGCTCACCCTGAATAAGCTGGGGGAATAAAAATAGCTCAGGATTGCTTCAAACCTTCAAGACCTTGCTCCAAAAACCTTAGAACTTATAAAACATTTAGAAACCAGGAGGAAAAGCCACGCTGAACAGGAGAAAGCACTCCCACATACACAACTCTGCATCAACAGAAACTCCTGAGAGCAGAGCTGTGAAAACCAGGATTTCTTCCCTTGTCACAGACCTCTAGATGGAGCTGCCTCTTTTGTTTTCAAACCAAGCAAGAGCCACTGAAGTACTGCAGTAAGGCAAGGCAACAGGAATATAAAGGTTAGGCTTTTTGCAACGCGAGAATGGAATGGGAGCATTATTTTGGATACACGTTGTGCTGTCATTAGATACTGTCAGCTTCTCCATAATTCTTGGAGAAACCAGCTGTGTTGCCAATGCCCTTGCTTACAAAAGTCACTCCTTCCAGTTGTTTGGGGGTGAAGAGACAGATTCAACTGGAGAGTGCTAAGATCTGAATGTAAAGAATATCCCTACAAAGAGGGAGAGGCTGCAGAAATTTGGATAACAAAGAACTCTTTTTCCTCCCATATTGCGGGCCCATAAAATGGTGCTTCATTTCAGGAAAACCTACCCTATTCCATGGACAGTGGAAGCAATTTTCCCAGCAGGGCTGGCCAGACTGAAGAGAACTGGCAGCCTGAGTGTCATGCTCAGCCTGCAGGATCCCGTAAGCCTGGAAAACAAGCCTTGAGGGGACCACCATGGCCACACCTCAAATCCTGGGGTCAGTTTTGGGATCCTCACAACAAGAAGGGCACTGAGGGGCTGGTGCAGAGAAGGGAATGGAGCTGAGGAAGGATCTGGAGCACAAGTCTGATGAAAGCAGCTGAGGGAGCTGGGAAAGAGGCTCAGCCTGGAGAAAAGGAGGCTCAGGGAGAACCTTGTGTCTCTGCACAAGTCCCTGACAGGAGGGTGGAGCCTGGTGGGGGTCAGGCTCTGCTCCCAGGGAAGAAGAGATAGGACAAAAGGAAATGGCCTCACCAGAGGAAGTTTAGATTGGATATTAGGAATAATTTCTTCACTGAAAGGGTGGCCAAGCTGCCCTAAACAGGCTGTTTGGGGAAGTGGTGGAATAATAATAAGTCCCTGGAAGTGTTCCAAAAACTTTTAGATGTGGCACTTGGGGACATGGATTTTTGGGCTTGGCAGTGCTGGGACAGTGGTTGGATTTGATGACCTAAAAGGTCTTTTCCATCCTAAATGGTTCTCTGCCAGCCCTATGCACAGGAGGAAACACCAAGTGTTGTGTCCCTCTTTGCACTGCACTATTCCCACCTGGCCTGGGAACCACAAAACCCTGATTTTGGGAGGATTGAAGAAGGACACATCTCCCTTTAAATGTGACCCCTAAAACCACCTGCACCCTGTCACCCTTGCACAGAGTGAGCAGCACAAACGGGCAGGATCCAGAGTCAGCATTTCATATTCTCTCATTTCTCATCAGCCTTAAAAAAGCCCCTGGGGAAGAGAGAGCATCCCTGTGTTTCACTGCTGCCAGTGCCTGTTCCTCTAGAGGGTACCCTCAGCCCACAGGGAGCTCTGCTGAGCACTGCTCCTAGTGGAACCTGAAGGCCAGGCCCGGGAAAGTAAAAATAAAACTTTACAGAAAAGCATGCTGTAATTTTATGATGGGCTTTAATTTGATTCTTCTTAGTTAGACCAGCCCCCTGGGCAGGCTGGGACTGCACTGAGCAGCACAGGGCTCTGCTTTCAACTACCAGCTCCAGCCTCGTCCAAGGACAGAAATGTTAAAGCCTCCTGTGCAAAGATGAAAATTACTCTGGGGTGTAAATGAAAAAAAAAAAAAAAGCCAAGACACTTGCAGGAGCTCACACTTAAAATACATATTTAATCTCATTAAATACATAAGAGCAAAAATGTTCAGATCTCTTGTGTTATTTCCTTTTTAGTGGTGCATTAGGGGAGTGAAATAATCACTGGACTGCTCTGTAGAAGGAACTGGGTGAGCACCTAGGGAGAAATACACAGCTTGTCTCAGAGGTCTTGCCATCAAAACAGACAATGCATAAGGGAAGAAGGAAAACAGACCAAAGAGAGGAAAAGTGGGGCCCTGAGACTACCCTGCAGATGGGACAGAGCTAGGACTAGCACACAGTCACCCAGTTCCCCTGCCAGGATCCCTGTGCTTGGTTCACACTGTCTCAGATGCTCTGTGCTCAGTGTGCCCTGGTTTCCTCGTGGTTTGGGTTTTTCCTCCTAGGGTGCAGGCATGGATGCACAGCCCTTCTGAAAGCCAGCCCTCCCCAGTCCTGCCTCAGATGAACTAAAGCAGGTCACAGGAAATCTTTACTCATTGAGCATGAGTAAACATTAACCTAAACTGGGACCTAGCAAAAGGAACCAAATGTTTGGAAATGACATCTCTTCAATTTTTCAAAGGAAAATACACCCAGCACTTCAAACTCAGCCTGTCCCAGCACCTCCCATAGCCCTGGAGACTGGTGGCTAAATCTGCACCTGCCATATTCTAAGGGAAGCTCAGAGGGATTTAGGGAGCAGTTTGGCTCACATGCTAACAGCCAGTTTTCCATCCAGATTAGAGATATCATCCTGGAATTCATGCAATTCCATCCAGAAGTGACAACACGGCAGCAAACTATATTTTTTTATAAATACAGTTTATAAACTCCTCCCATTCTGCATCATATTGGTGCAAGACCTGGCTTCTCCTTTCTGCTAAACTGGGATCTTTCAGCAGCCTCAATCCAATGAAAATGGTGTTTCTGTACATACCCAGAGTCACTGCCAGTGTCCCTGCTGTAATGGGGTCAAGTCATGAAGGAAATGGCAGGATGTGTAACAAACTGAGGTCCCTCAGTGCAAACAAGTGGAAGAAGCATGAATGAGAAGACACCTGTTGAACAAAATAGATTGAAACATTCCAGGGAAAAGTGCTGGTTTCCACCCAGCTCCCAGGGGCAAAGCTGGCTCAGCCCAGCATGGTCAGCAGAGAAGGGTCAGCAGGCTGGGAACTCTCACGGGATGTGGCACACTAAGGTGCAAATCCAAAGTTTGCAAAAGAATATGAATTTCAGTCTTCAGCATGTCTAGGGGTTGTCCTAAGCACAGGGCTGTTGGCTATTTTGGTACCAACTCTCTTATGTGGTAGTTCTGTAGAAAAAGTAGAAAAGAAAAAGTCCCCTGAGTTAATAATAGAAAAAAATTTCTCTTCAGAGAGCTAAAAAATTTTTGGTTTCCCCATAGTAATTTACTTGACATGCCCGAAACCCTCCCTGATGTCTAAAGAGCAAGTTGAAAGGGATCTTTGTGAGCTGAGCACTACTGGACTTGCTGTGAGAGCCAGGAAAAACTGTATGCAGGTACTTACATCTGTGCTCACTGCAGAAATTATTAATATCCCTTTGACATTCCTGGAGAACTTCTCTGTCTGAAAAAGGGATAGAAGGGTCTGTCCTATGACATTAAATGTGACTGTTATAAGACTTATCCAGATAAAGTTGGTGGTTAATGTTTCATTCAAACCTTTTTTGTCTTTTTTTCTTTTATTACCATTATCATTATTTGAAGGGGGGAGGGGGGGAAGGGGGAGAATAAGGGGAAGGGGAACATGACAGATTTCTCACATAAAATTATATGATGTGGTTTTGACTGATATGAACATTTCTGATCTATGTGTCTGTACAGCCCTGCCTGTAAAACATTTCAGGAGCCTTGTGCACAAGATGTGCTCTGACAAAGGTAAATTACACACGGACAAGCAGAGCAATGAATTCACCCTCACGTGCTCCCCAAGCCCCCTGTGGGATGGCAATATCAAAACCAGAACCTGAAATTCCCTTCTGGAGGCATTGCATTCGTGCTTGGAGCTTTCCCCTGATTTGATTTACAAAATGAGCAGCAGATGAAGGGCTGTCATTTCCCTGCTGATTGGGACAGTGGCTGCACCCTCGTGGCAATCAATGTTCTTTTAATGGAAAACACCATGTGTTTCCATTGGATTGCTTGGTTATATTTTGGCATTCTGTTTACAACAGAGAATTATTTGCTATCAAATCCTCAGTGGTCAATAGCTTCAGCTTCATTCTAATTACCAAGGCAGCCAAGTCATATTTTTCCTCCATTTACAGAATTTGTAGGACTATAACCAGAAAGCAAGCCACGAGTGACTTGGCCAGTAAACAGTGCAGTTTGCTGACTAGTGTTTGTTTTATAACCTTTGGCATATCTTGATATGTACATAATAACAGCTCTTAACCCATAAATAATATTTTACAGAGGTCACACTATAGTTATTTAAGTTCAGGAGTTTATTTCCCAGAACACTAAGTAGCTGTGAATGAATTATGTTTAGTCTGATCTGCCACAGAAGAGCCATAAACTTACAAGTTGTAGCAAACCATGGAATATTACTCCTGTATGTCAGGCAAACTGTAAATGTAAAAGAATAATGCTTGATAAGGGGAAAGTCTTTTTATTTTGTTAAAGTAATATACGTTCCTAGGGAAAGACTGTAAAATTTCATGTTAAGTGACAAGTTGGGCAATCTCTCCACACACAGCTTATGAATTCTGCTTGCTCTCTGGGACTCTCTCTGCATGTCTGAGAGGCTACAAAACCTACTCTGAGCAGGGAATCTTTTTCTTTCTTGGCTCCCTCAGTCTTAGAGTGTCCCAGAATCCACAGGAGGTGATGAGAGAAACTTTAGTGCCTTTTCACAGGGCTAATAAAAAAAGGGGTCACTAAATACTGCCAAAAGTCTGTTCCACTGCAACAGCCATGGATAAAGAAGAAAGCTGCTACCTCACTTTTTAAGTATGATGGACATCTCAGGGACTGGGAGGGAAGAAGACTCAGCTACTGATCATCAGGTGGGGACTTGGATAACTTTGGAGGCTGCTCAAGGCCACCTGACGAGAGGGAATAGCAGAAAACAGTGGCAGGGAATTGCAAATGAAGAGACCAAAGGCACTGTAGGTTCTGGGAAAGACATGCACAGGAAATGGGAGATGCTTTTATCCTGAAGGATGTTGATTTCAGGACCAGCTGAGATAAAGAGTGAGGAGCAGAGAAGTCTCCCAGGTCCTGAAAACAGGACATTGTGAGAATGAGAAAGAGATAGACCTGCAAGAACTCTGCCTCAATCCCAAAGAGCACCCAAAAATGAGGAAAGCAGAGGAGTGCATCTGAATCTGTATGCATTTGGTGTTGATTAGTAATGACTTCAAAGCAATCACTGAGTTTAGAACCTGCTGCAAAACCCAAATCTCTGTGTGCTCTTCCAAAACCTGCATGGTTAGAGCCCTTGGAAAGGGTAGTTTTAGGTAAAGAGGAAGAAAAACACTGGTCCTGAGGCTGTTCAGCTGCTGTACTGTAAATCCCATGTCAGGGAAGAGGCAAGAGCCTGTGCTGAGGTTCAGAGCAGGGCAGAGACCCCACTCAGCTCACTGAACAAAGGATGTGGGAGAGGCAGCTCTGTGCCCCCAGCAGCAGCTGGCACACCCAAGTCCAGGTCACTCTTTCCTTCCAAGCCTTCCTGGGCACAGCACTGTGCCAGATGGACTGGAGAAATTTGAGGGCTCCTAAAAATTCTGAGAAGTTCCACAGGTGACCTTTAAGAGATGCTGTAGAGAGGCAGTGACACGTCCCAAACCAGGAATAAATATTAACCAAGAGGATCAACAATGAAGATCAGATCATTCTGGTTCTCCAGAATTTTCTGACTCCACCAACTACTTTGCTCCTGCTGTCTGCAGGGGGCCTTGCTGTGGAATTCCAGCTGGCCTGGAGACTTCTAAGAGGAGGGGGAAAATAAAAATGAAGCAAAAAGTCACCAGCTGCATTTCTCAATTTGCACTCGAGTGCTGGATGCCTGAATCCAGGGTTAGCTGTTGTGAGAGGGCTTCAGCATGATGAGGCAGGACCTTGTTCACCACCCAGCAGAGCTCTCTGTTATTTACAAGTTGTGTTAATGTCCTGGCATTCCTTCTATACAAAATCAGGCCTGCCTAAATGAATAGTTGCATAGTGGTGGTGGAGACTTTTAAAGAAAAAATATGGCAGTGAATTCTTGAGTCCCCACTGAAAGCCAGCAGGAGATGCATGCCTAACTTTCCCATTTGCCTTGAAAAATTCTGATGAATATTATTTTGAAATTCATTAACTAGAAAGAAAATAAAATTTGGGTGACTTTTCTTGACTTTTAAGAACTTACACAACAAATTATTTCTTCTGTGTGTAACCTTTGGGAGAAGTCATAAAAACAAGCCTTTTAAACAAAATAGAATCAGTCTTCAGTGTCCTGACCATACTGCAAGTATTCCATTTCACAGATGCTATTTTATGATGCTGAATTCAAATTGAATTTTAATTTTTGGGGGTGGGGGTCTAAAACCAAGGGGTTCTGTAAGCACCATAACTTGTGAAACCTGTGGCTGTGTGTCACACTTGGATCACCCTCTGTCTAACACAGCATGAACGCCAGCACAGGCCTCTTCTCTTCTCGGGGTGTTCAGTGTGACTGTTTCATAGATATTTCCCATTTCTGTCAGTGCAGCAGGAGCTGTGCTGCTGCCTTTCTGTCTGAGAGGCTTTTATTTACATCCTTCACAGAATCATCACAGAATGGTTTGGGTTGGAAGGGACCCTAAAGATCATGTCATTCCCCTGCCATGGGCACCTTCCACTATCCCAGGTTGCTCCAAGCCCCATCCAAACTGGCCTTGAAAATTTCCAGGGGTGGGGCAGCCACAGCTTCTGTGGACAACCTGTGCCAGGGCCTCACCAGCCTCACAGGGGAGAATTTCTTTCAATCTAAACCTCTCATTTTTTTAGTTTAAAACCATTCCCCCTTTGTCCTATCTCTATCTGCTTGTGTATAAAGTCACTCTCACTATTTTTCATAAGCTCCCTTGAAGTACTGAAAGGAGTTTTTCATTTTACACAGACATCTCTTTCCATAAAGATTTCAGGAATCCCCTGTGAATCCTCACTTTAAATCTTCTGTTTGTCTGATTTGGTTGAAATTCCCTAACACATTTCACACAACTTTTATTGGGTGAATGGAAGCCAAAAATACAGGCATGAGATATGTGATGTATTAGGTCATTTTGTTTGTTTCCTTATACAAAACCATAAGGATGATTCCAGCTCTATTTTAACCCTCTCTTTATTTATTGTGAAGTTTCAATTCAAAATAATGGGAAAATAAAATAAATTGACTAATCATGACATCTCCTATGCCCAGACAGGTTTGAGGAACAGAGATCCCGGGCTCCTGGTGACCCAAAAAATTGATGTGTCACCAAATTCTTGTCTGTGCTCTTTGACCACTCATTCCAGAGATAACAGCATGAGGTCATGTCGTATTTTTAATTACCTGTATTTTAATTGAAGCATTTGAGATTACAGCAAATAACATCGCTGTTACAAAAAGCGCAGTAATTATGTAAAGAATGAAAAGTGGATGTGTTCTCCCAGGAGGTCCCATGCCCATCCCTGGTTCTGTTCAGCAGCTGGGCCCAGAGGGAAATTTGTGACCATCACTTCCTTGCTGCCTACACTTACCTGTTACAAACACAGCAACTCTGTGTTCACAGGAAATTCCACTTTAAGCAGCATTTTTCCATGCCTGTACTTTTTTGTGAACCAAAAACCTAAACCAGTGCCACTGGAATTTCTAAGGGAAATTTAATCGAGTAAGCAAAGTCAATTATCTGGTTGCCTAAATAGAGCTGGATGTGTCCTTTTGAAAATCCTAGGCCTGCTATCTTAGGTACACCAAAAAAAATTTTAAAAATGAAAATTAGACTCCTTCTGTCACTCTAACTAAATACAATATCTGATAATTCATTTAAGACTCTGTGTTTATCCTTCCTAGACATGAATCATTTCCTAGCACCACAAAGCATCACTCAAGCACCATTCTTTGCTCCCTATAATTTACAATGTACTCAACCCTGACTAATCATCCTAATTATGTCTATTACTAAGGACTGTAATTCCCTCTGTCTCTCTTCCCAAACACACACATGCAAGATTAGCAATACTTTGAACATATGATGTTTTCTTCACAGCTTACAAAAGTGAAATTTCTAAATTATTATGAAACCATTATTCATTAATTATAATAGGGCCTAAAAATCCCAAATGCCATTTTTCAACCAAAACACCGAGAGAGAGATAGAAAAGCCCTGCAGATGAAAGGCCCAGAGACACAATCAAGTTACAGAAGTTTAAATCACCACAGGCCAGCAAAACCATTTACTGAGCACATGCAAATTCTTAACCTGTTGCAGGAAGGCATAAAATGCATTAACTCAGACCTCTCTTTTTGAGATGTGAGTGGTTTTTACCTTGTTTTTGTGGCATGGTGTCAGTGAAGAAGTGCTGCTGAGCATCTTGAGCTCTGCCACAGTCCACCCAATGTTTGGACAATCCTCTCAGGCACATGGTGTGATTTTTTGGGGCTGCCCTGGGCAGGACCAGGAGCTGGATTTAATAATCCTTGTGAATCCCTTCCAGCTCTGCCTATTCTGTGGTTATCTGTGGTGTTAAGCCAGTGTAAGTGATTAGGACACCTGAGCCCATGGCACCCATATCACCCAGGTGCCAACGTCCCTGCAGGCCTTGGCTGGGTGGGGTACTGCAAAGCACAGGGCCAAACACATGTCCCTCCTGTTACCCTCTGCAAAAAGGGCAGATTAATAGATAATTAACATGTATTGGCTTGGCTTGTGGTGCTTATAAAATGTGTTTTGCATTATGTTTTTGTAACAGTTGGCCAGCAAGCCTTGACCTGTGAGGGTTAGGATGAATACCTGCACAGCTGGAGCCTTCAGTGGCCAATGGCAGCCCTGCTCTCATCATTTCCCCCTTTTATAAATGTAAATATTGGAGGTCTTGTTTAAACCTTCAGAACCTAAACATGTCATCACTATTAATAACATATGTTATAAGACACCACATGCTGGCAAAATAACCTGCGGTTAATGACACCAAAAATATTGAAAAGCTTAGCATAAAATTGAAACTTGTTAATGGTACACTGTGCAGTTTGGCATACAACTAGGGGCAGGAATTCCACACAATGGGACTGTGTGAGTGCTAACAGCAGGCTCCCACAAGATAAAATAAACTCATTTTATGGACATGAGGAATTGATTTTTAATGAGATTCTGCTCGGCCGTAACATCATCCTGGGAGGGTGAGCTGGTTTTCTCCTTGCCTCTGGTGCAAAATTATAGTTTGCAGAATAAAGGCTCACTTAAATTGGGCCTATGGATTTGCACCTTCATCATATTAAGTGAAAAGTAGGTGTTATCCCAGGTCTGGTTGTTAAAGTGCCAACAAAGAAGATCTCCTCTTCCCTGCACTACCTGTCTGTAGGTTCTGGGATCAGGGAGGTCAGCCTACCAGCAGAACACACACTCCTCGAGTTCTTTCAGAAATAAACTATCTTGCAAGCTGATTTCCTGAGGACAGAAGATTAGTAATGAAAAGGGATAAATCTGTCTCTTTAGAGAACCTGAGTAGAGGAATTTGAATTTATCTTTTCGTGTCCAGGTCTCAGCTGCCTGTCAGGAAACACTAAGATATAAAGAGGTTGTCAAACTTGAGGTTTGGTATCAAAACACTGTCACATTCAATGAAGGGCTGACCCTTTGCTGTCTATTCACATTTGGTTATCTTTCTTATCCATTCCATCAATTAAAACCAATACTAAAGCCTCTCTTTGAACCCCAGAAAGAAAACCAGAGTCACATCTCTGGGAAATACCTTGTAACTGGGCAGCTCTTAGGGAAAAACAGAATACAAAAGCAAGAACAACTATCAAACCTCTTCAGCTTTAAACTCAAAACATTTTCTTTGCAAAGACATCACATTTTTGCTTGGCCCTGAACAAGTTGAGCTGCACTGTGCTGTTGCTTTTCTTTCCTCTCTGCTGTTGTGGTTTGCACTGTTTGTGTGCAATCATTGGCTTTTAATTGCCTTCTATTGCCTGTTTCATTTGTCAATAAATAGAAAGTGCAGACCTATCACCAAAGGCCTTACATCTGTTTCTCATACATCTTAGCCACCCATGGTGCCTGAAGCTAAAGTTGTCCCCTACTGCTAACCAGGCTACCAGTTTATTAGGGTTTTTTCCCTGCCCTTTTAAAAAGATGAAAGCCCCTAAAAGCTTTTTTCCGTGCAAGTGATGGTTGAAGTTAATGAAGTAAGCATCTGTTAGGTGAGAGAAGGTCACCCTGGGGTTGGGCACCTCCCCGTGGTGGGACTGGCATTCACCCAGCGATTAGTATGTGATGACAACACCTTAAAGATAATTAGTTGACAATGAGTTGAGAGCCTGTTAACCCCTTTAACACCTTATAGTTTATGATTATAATGAAACACTTCAGGACAAAACAAAATAGATGTAGTTTTCCTTGAGTGATTTACCATTTTTTTCAATGGTTTTGCTTATAATTTTTGTGACCTTGTACCAAAGGAACCTGCCAGCAGCCCAGAGCACGATTCTTCATCTTCATCAGTCTGGGCTGAAATGTAGCACCAGTTTTCTGTTCACTCTCTTCCACTGGCTGTGAGCTTAAAGACTCTTTGGCCTGGGGTAGGAGCCATTGCTGGGGTAGAGCCATGAGAACAGAGATATGGGTTAGTTTCCTTTCTCATGTGGCTGAAATGTCAAGCTGAATGGGGTTTTCCAGGTGGTTTTTCACACTAATGTGGACATATCCCTGCAATGCTGATGGAAGCTGATGCCTTAAGTTTTAGCTTTCATGTTTTTCAGATTCCGTGCTGACTAGGTGTGTAGTTCTGAGCCTCATATTAAGTGCCACTAAGCTCTCTTCACAGGGGTAGGGAGACAAAACAAATCCTTTTCCTGCTGAAGACCAAGGACAATTTTCAAACCCAAAAGCACAAGCAACAGTGGACTGAAGGGAGGAAAAAGAAGGGTGGGACCTCACAACCTGAAGCTGTAATTGGACAATTAAACCCCAATATGCAAATGGCCCAAAACTTACAAAAGTGTGAGACCTCGTGACCAGGCATCCATCATTTAGTGACTATTCTGGGTCCACCTTGGGTGTAGCCCTGGTCAGGCTCCTGTCTTGCCCAAGGTGTATCCTAAAAGCCTTTCAATAAATACCTGCTTTATTCTCTAGCTCTGTCCAGTCTCTGTTTCAGGTCAGCCTTCCTAAGGCATCAAAGCCACACCTGAGTGTTCCAGATGGACTTTCCCCAGAAACAAGGGTTACTTGGCAGAACAAGAGAGAAGCTTTTGTAAACTAAGCTGTAAGAAGGGCAGGATCAGGACACATGTGAGTGAAGCAATCAGGAAACAGCACTGATCATGGGTGTTGGGAGACAATGAGGAGGAGCAGGAGGAAGCAAATGGATAACAACTGGCAGTCTGTTGTGATTTATATACACTGGCATTTCCCATCTTCATTCAGTCACTCAACGTGTTTAATCATGACAGGGGAGCTCAGATGAATTATGACTGGCAGTAGCTCAAGAAATTTGGCAATAGCAAAGTAAAACAAATTTGTGCACAGCAATCAGGAAAAGCCTGTCTCGAGATTAAAAATAAAATTCCATTTCATTTAAAGAGATACATATCTTGCTTCCTTCTTCCTTTGCACTTTCTAGTTCAATGTGATGAAGGCAGTCCTGGTGGGAAAATTTTACGGCAACTTGTCTCTGCACCATATTTTTGACACAGGCCCAGAGAACAAGGACTGGTCTTACTTTCATGAGGTTGAGCACAGGACTTCCATTGATTTCAGCAGGAACAGGCTTTGTGTTTGGTAAGTGCCCAAATACGTGGCTATCTGAGCTATTCTGTAAACTTTCTGCCATGTGTCCATCATTAACAGCTGCCAGGGTCCTGGGATGCACAATAGATCCTCACAACTCTCATTTCTCCTGTGCCTCCCATTTCAGTCCTTTAAAGTGCTTTAAAAACGTCAGTAAATTAAGTTCCACTGTGGCAAACGCTCCCTGGAGAGACTTTTATTCCCAGGTGACAGGCAAAGGCAAGGCTTGCAAAGCATCCCCGCAGCAGTTACAGCCCAGACCTCCTGGCTCCCAGCCTCGTGCTTTACTGCTAATTAAATACATCTAGATTAATGCAGAAAATGTAGAGTTTTGTTATGCTTTTTAGAGTTAAAGGCAGTATATGGATTCAGCACTGTATCAAATGTCCATAAACTCAAAAATAAAGTATTTCCAGCAACTTTTAAGTCCCTCATTAACTACCTTGTACTACTGGGTAGAACCAGGCTTAGGGAAAAGTTGCTATCATTTATCTTAACAGAATTCTAGGAGTAGAACTGTCCTCCTCCAAAATTCAAGATTATTATCAAAAACTGATTGATCTGTCTGATGTTATGACCATCAGTTCTTCCAGCAGTCAAAAGAATTTATGATAATTCCATCTTAAACACAGTTAGTAAAGGTAATTTGCTATTACAGGGAGATGGTTCATTAAATCAGAATTCCTGGAACACATAATTGATTGCTTGATTATTAAATGTGACTCAGGGTTAATTAATCAATTTGCATCATGATACAGAAGAAAAATATTCCTAAAATGCCATGCAGAATCAGATTCTTTCCTCATGTGAATTGCTCTTTTATTGGTTTTTAGTAGTTCCTCTTCCTGTAACCCTAAAGGCAGGTTTAGTCACAATGCTAAGTACAGAATTATTTGTCTGACTATGAATTTCAAAAATACAGCTCATAATTAATGATGGACAAGAAATGACAGCTTTATGTGCTGAAACACCAGTACAGCAAAGTATGAAAAGATTCCACTGGGTTCAGCAGAGCTACAGAAATTTAGACCAGCTGAAAATCTGTCCTCGTATTTTTGCCCAGTTATTTCCTTTATCCATTTTTTAACTAGAGTATTATTTAGAATATTGCTCTGGGGAACACATCTAAAATATCTGTTAGTAATGGGATACTGGATCAAGCTGCACAATCCTGTTGAATTCAGCTCTTTCTTGTTATCTCATCAAAAATGAGGGAAATTTCAGCACACCTGAGTGCAGAAAACATCCAACTTGGACAGGTACATTGGAAACTGGAGCTGTGCAAAAGTCCTTAGAGTAGCTGGATGCAGAAAAAACAGAATTATCAAATCAAGGAGCAGTGCTCTGTTTTTGTACAATTCAGGATTTCTTGCAAAGATGTTCTCAACACTGTTGCCACCACCCTGCTCTGCTGTGGGCTGCTGCCTCCTCAGGGCAGGGGTCAGTCCAGCTCACTTTCCAGCTGGGTTTGCATTACCCCAGCAAAATGGGAACAGCTGGTTTGGTTTTGTTGATCATAAAGTATTTCCTTAAGAATTTTCAAGCTGTATAGTCAGGTCTCTAGGCGAATTCTGCTTTCAACGAGAACAATTTGTCAATATACAAGGATTTGTGTATTAGATATTTCACCCCACCACGCAGTCTCACAAATAGGTGAAACCAAGGCATGAAATGGAAGCTTTTTAGGATGGGTTTTGATGGAGCAACAGCATGTCTTACAAGGAGGAAGGAACAGTATGAGCTGGACATTCTGACAGACATTGTCACTACTGCTTGGTTTCACAATGTTGAAACAGAGGTGTGGCCACAGCCAGAACACAAAGCCTTGCCGTGGTTAATCTCCTGGGCAGCTCCTGTGACAGCATTCTTCTCAACCAGCAAAGATCTCCAGACTGCAGAGAAGCAGGAGCAGGATGGACATGCCCATCCTGTTGTCCAGTCATGAAATCCACTCCTCTGCCTGCTCAGCAAAGGGGACACTGAGCAAATCCCTTTGATTGAAGACATTGCCAGCATTGAGCCATTTGAAAATAAAAAAAAGAAAAACGAAGATCTCTGATGAGCAGCGCTGCAGATGGAGAAACTTTCCATTGGTATAGAACTAAATAAATACTCCTCTCTCAGTGTCAGCAAAACGCCTCTGCCAGCACAGCCAAGAAAAAGAAGGAAACCAGCGTGGGAGCCAGCACACAGCCTTGTTTGGGGCTGCTTGAGGCTGGAATGGAGCCTGATCCATTGCCGTTTTCCATACTCTGGCCATCACGGAAAAATAAAAGTGACAGAAATAAACTTTGTGGGACTTCAAAAAGATGAACAAAATTTTCCAGACCCCCTCATGATTCTACAGTGCTAAAAGGCTTGCTAGATCAACCAACAGACTTGCTGCCAAGCCTTTTTCCTGAAGCTGACAGAGATCCTACCTATAGGGTATGACCAGACCTAAATCGACTAAAATTAGGGAAATGCTGAGACTATGCGAGTGCCTTTTCAGTAATAGAGACTAGGAAAATGGTAGGATAATTGTCATCATTTGCTTTGTCACCTTTATGTTTAGAGAAGTTTATAAAGGCTGCAGGCCCACATGTTGGGATTTGCTTTCAGAAAATGCTAAAGATTTAAGCAAGAAGGGCAATCAAACACCTCCAAAGGTCTCTTGTCCTTATGTTTCTTTGGCAGCAGCTTATGTTTGTCACACCCCGTGCCACAGAGTTATCTGTGGCCTGTTTTTGAGGATGACAATGTCACTGCAGCTCCACCACATCTCATTAGGGCTGCTGCTGGGCTGCCCATGAGCACCAGCTCTGGGAGATTTCCCTGTTCCTACAGCAGCTGGAATCTGCTCTGAAGTCTCTCCCAGAACCCACAGGAACACCAGGAGCAAGTAACACCAATCCTGTCATTGTCTCTGAGCCAAATTGTATAATTTATTCTAAATTATAAAGGACAGTGACTTAACATCCATAATAAAAAGGCATCAAACCTTAACACTTCTCATTTCATATGAAGGTTTCCATGGATAAAGAGTCTGTTTCTGCCCAGGTCAGACTTTTTCCAGTTTGGATTTAAGGGCAGGAAGGGACTTGGGCAGTGTGTTGTTTCATGGGGGACCTTGGCCGTGAGACAGCCCTGTCCACGGGCCACCTGGCATGGAAATACTGGGGAGTACAAAATTATTCTCTTACCAACCCTTAGGGAAGGGACAGATATTGACTTCGTTTTCTGGAGAAGACAATGAGATTTATCATGGAATTAGAAGCAATGAAAAATATGTGAAAGGGGTGCAGAAATGTTAAAAAAAGGATATGCAAGAAATGTTCATATTTTTTTAATCTTTAGTTTTAAATTTATCTCAGAAGATGGTGTATTTAAAAATTAGAAAATTTTATTCATCAATTGTCTCTGTTTCACCTGTAATGTACCTATGAAAATATGGCCCCTAAGCCTTGAGAACATGAAATCTTGGAGCCCTGCAGAGGATAATTGTACATTCTGGAGTATCTCTGAGGTTTTGTGGAGGTTCAAAAGAACAATAAAGTCAATTTTTGCAAATGAGAATGGAGAAAAGGCACCTTAGGAAGGATGCCAGGTACAGGAGGACTGAAGCCTGTCATGCCCAATCCACTCCAAAGGAAGATTAGGATAAACAGGCCCTGTGTGGTGAGACCCACACACAGGAGCCAGTTGTGTGTCCAGCTGGAGAAACTCTGCCAAGGCCATGTGACACACAGTGTTCAGGTTTTGTTAACATCTGTGTGGTCCAATTTTCTATTACTGTCAGCAAGTTATTTCTAGGAGTGCCAAGTTATTTTGTCCATAAACATTGTCCCCATCACACATTTCCAATTTTAACCCTATTTGTCTCCAGTTGATTTACATTTGGCCAGAAGCAAATTACCTATTGGAAGCATTTATTGAAAATTAATTAGGTGGCTAAAATACCTCCAGCAGATTCTGTTAGCAGTGTCTGTTCCTTGTGGCTCTACAGAATTCAGCATTTTCCAGTTAAAACACCTAGCAATTAAAAAAAAATCATAAAATAAATGATATAATTAGTTCCAGAATGGAACTTGGTCTCTTTGAAATCAGATGCTTTCTTCTGAGGCAGTGTACAATAGCAAGGGATTTATAGTGCCAGGGGATTTTTGATAGAGGAGGGAGTAAGCACTTACAATAACTAAGTCACTGCATGAAGCAAAATGAAGGTGTCCTTGGAGCTTAAAATCAGCCAGGCACTCAGGAAAACTGCAAACACCAAACTGGGGACAGGGAGAGAAGACAAGATGTATGAAGTGAGATTAGAGGGAAAAATACAGGATTAAATCAGAGGCAATCACAGCACCCAAGAACATGGAAAAACACCCTGCATCTCTCTAAAGAAAAGCCAGGATGTTAACATGATTTACTGCAAATAGTTCCACAACATTAAAATGAGTTTTTATTTTCTGTGTGTGCTGCTTCAAAGAACAACTCTGTGGGCTCATAAAAATGCAGAGAACAAATAGGGGCCTCTAAGACCAATTTATATGCCATGCCCACTGTGCACTGAGACACATATAATCTGTAAAATGTCAGCTTCAAAGTTCCACAGAGATTGGTGTTAACCCTGACCCCCGACCTTGCCGACTCTAGCTGGGCCCTCATGCTCTCTGAACCAGCTGTTTTAGATAAATGTGCTCCATTTTTAAAGAGATTGTCTCAGAGTTTTACGTGAATAGTAGTAATATTATTAACTCTCGCTGAAAAAACCACCTTAACCGAGAGTCTTTACAGATGGGCCAATCAAAGTCTTACCCCATGCAGAGAGTGGTGGGTTAATAAATATGTCATTGGACTGAAAATATTTAAACAACACCGGGAGAAAAGAGCAGGGCATACGACAAAAGGAAAGCATATTAGTACTGTTTCCTGTCAAAATACACAGAGGAAGCACTTTGCTTTGACCGTTTTCCTCATAAAGAGACACGGTAGGCCAAAACAAACAAAGCTGAGGAATCTGGTTTGTCCCACTGTTGGATATCGAGGGTTATCAACTTAAATGAAGTAAGGTAGAGTGACCAAAGCCAGGTTCTCCTTGACAGGACTGTTAATTGGACGTATCAGCAAAGGTAGCACACAAACTGTGGCCCTGTCGATCAGTACTTCCATTTCATTTATGTTTTCCTTGTTTTATTTTATGTATCACTCCAAAGGTGGGCGGGGGACTGGTCCCTCGTGGTCTGTCGGAAGTCCAAAAGCACGGGGGAGCCTGCTGGTTTGGCAAACCCTGGACAAAGCCTAAATCATCCTCTTGGAAGGAGGATGTCAAAGTTCAAGGGCACACAGTATATTTCAGACAACAAAGAAGCAGCTGGTGTCCACTCATAATAAATAAAAATAAGTTGGGGTCAGAATTACAAGTCAACTGACTCCCCATTCACTGAACAAGAGCCAAAGATAACTGGAGTCACAGGGAAAGCTCAGAATGATTTTGTGAGCTTTTGACTGAGACCCACTGGGAATCCAGACCTACTTTTCTTGTCCATGATGTGAGATTATATCCACAGATTTCCACAGGACTTGTTCTTCAGTATTGCATTCCAAACCAACCACCCTGCATTTGTTGAGTAATATGTTCAAAAAATTTCTGAGTAAATAAAGGAATAAAATGTAACTCCTTAGAAGACACAACAAGCACAAAAATACAGCATGTGGGTTAAAAAATTGGAAGATTCACAAATGGTCTTGTTCTTTAAAAAATAAAATAATTTAATTCAGTTAAATTCAATTAAAATACTGCAGCCAAATTGTTTTCATGCTATGTACTTTTGGAGACCACAATACAAACCAATTTTATCACAGTGCTTCTAAACTCTCATTATAGTCTTTCTGGTCTAGCAGTAAATCATAACATTGAAAAATCAAATACACAGCTGTCAGGACATGGAAAGTTAAATCTGAAAGCTCAACTTGGGCTCTTCCCTCCAGCACCTCTCTACTTGTAATAGAAAATCTCCTTATCATTAGCAGTTGTTTGGTTGTCACTGCAATACAAACAGAAATGTTACTCCCTTTCACAGAACCCTTCCTGCAAAACTGAATCAGTGTTAATCATCAAAGTGAGACCAGCAAGAAAGGGGAGATTGAAAAATAATCAACAATCTTCCAAGATTTATCATATTTAAATATTTGCTTTCTCAACTGGTTTGACCTTAAAGTTTGAAATTTTCCAAATTTTCCAAATTCTTTGACAATGTCAATAAATTAGGTTTGAAAGTTATTCTCCTTGTTATTGGATTCATGTTTACTAAACAGAGCATATCCTCTCACTAAGACATGCACTGCTGGGAGAAGTTGACAGCGACACAATAAATTGAAAGGGAGAGAAAAAACCATAAGCTTCAGTGGACATAATACATACAAACAAAAATACAAATAAATACAAGCAATAAATATAACAAATGCAAATTTATGATTATTTAATCTGTGTTATTGAATTTATGTAATACATAATTTAATATTTAATGTAATACAAAAAAATCTAAAACACTTTTCAACAAAAGAAAGATTAGAAAGTATGAGGACAGGACATACAGAAATCCTTTCCATAGGACTGATCTGTGGCTGTTTTGCTTTTGTCAGCCTTCTTTAATACATAAGCAGGCTCCCTGGAAAATCTGTTTGGTTTTGAAATGTAATCTGTTTAAATGACATGGGAGAGAAAATGAGCTTAAATTACAGGCAAAGCAAGTTTGTGAGGGTAAACATTTTGTTTTCTAAATACCCAAAATAGGTTAATAGTTTTGAGTTCTGTGGACTTCGGGAAGTTTGCCTTTCCCCACATGACAAATTCCCTTCCTGTTCCCATTTGTGTCCACAGAAATTCTCTTGACTAAGAGGGAAGGAAAAAAGCACATGAACAACCTAAATAAGAAACATATTTCTCAGTGCTTGTTTATGGTAAAAATCCAATTATGGATCCTCAGGATATCTGAAGGATATGAAAAAGCCCTCAGGATGTAGTAGATTGTCTCGGTCTCAATTACAGCTCTTTGGAGGAGTAAGAAGCTGTTCATTATTTTAAGCTGATCCATTTCCTTAAACTGAGTGTCATTTCCACTAGAGCCATGTGCCCATCCTCACCCCACATGAGGATGCTGTGAGGTGTGTGTGGAAATCCCATGGGAAGCCCATCATGGAGCAGCAGAGACCCTCTTTGTAACCCCTCCTCTAATTTGCAAATGTGACCTTACACATTTCTTTCTGTACCACAACTCTACTTTCCACATCCAACACAGGGTTTTGTCCTCCCCCTCTCCTCCCTTGGCACAGCTTCCTTGGTGGTAGCACTGCCATGTGCTGGCTCTCTTTTAAAATTCTCTGTGGGGGAAAAAAGCATCTCTTGCTCCCCCTTAATCTGGTCACTGCTACCCTTGTGTTAACAGAGACATTACAGCCCTGTGGGGAAGGTACTGGTGTTATATTTGGTAAACTTGTGCTCACACTCTTTCTTTACCAAGAACCTCCTGTGGCCTTGAGTGAGCCACAAAAGGTTTAATCTCAAAGCACCTTTTGGTTCTGAGCCCACAAATACAGATTTCCAGCACCATGGGGCAGTGCCAGTGGAGCTCCATCTCTACACTTCCACCCTCACAGCCTCTTCCTCCAGCACACCACCCCAACACTGAGCACATGTACAGCCACCCCAACTGTTCAGCCACAAGGAAACATTTACCAGAGTCCAAACAGCACAAAACATTGAGAAGGGAGATGTGTGGAGAGGTGTTGCTTTTATATATCCAGTACAGAGTAGAAAGGAACTTTCCCCACACATGTGCTAAGTTTTCAACATTTTTCCCTGCCCAGTTCAAGCCTCTCACCTTCCCAGAGATTTTCCTAATTCCTGTACTACAGGATATTCAGAGGTAGGAAATTTCAGCCTCTCCTATTTTGTTTGTACAAAATAATTAAATTATTATTAAAGCAACTGCTAACCACCAGGCTAGAATAATTCACCCTCCGACCCTTCACACATCTAAGTGTTCAGAAAAATTATTCCTTGGTACATTGCAGAGGTGCAGTTTTCAACAGTTTTCAATTTACAAGCTGCCTATTTTTTCTTTTTTCTTTTTTTTTCCAAAAGAGGTATGTATCCTTGTATAGAAGATTTAAGCCTACTGACAATAGGCTTGCTCCTGGTTTTCATGGACCTCTTGGAGTATTCTACAGACTCCCAGAGCAACACAGACCACAGGCTGGAAAATAGTGTTGCAGAAGGGATAAAAAGCACAGGTTTAATAAAATTGGCTCATTCTCCTGAGGCCTGAAATCTGCTGCCTTCCTGATGCCTGTTCTGCAGGCCTTGCCTCTGAGGAGATGGAATATGAGACATCACCTAGATGTTCACCTGCCAAGGGAGGAAAATCCCTTCCCTCCACAATGAGACACAAATATGGGCTCAGGAGGTCACTAAAACCAAGTGCTTGCTGTTGTGGTGACGTGGGTTTGAAAAAGACAGATGTGTGTGAAACAATATCCTCTGTTCCATGAGATCCCACTGTACTACAAGAGAGTCATGTGGGAACACTGACACAATTGGAGACTGTTCAGTTTTGAATTGCAAAAGACATGGTTTGCTCCCCTTTGCCCTCCCTGCAGACAAAAAGGAAGGGAAAGAGACTTGTCCCTGCCTGGTGTTGATGGAAAGCACATTTCAGCTGATCTGGAGGCATTTCTGAGCTACAGCTCATGGTAATAATGTCACAGCTACAACACCTGATTTTTACAGTCATCCCAAGATGCTCAGAGCAAGTAGAGCTCAGCCTGAATCTGGTGAAAGAAATGTAATCCTGAAATCCACAAAATTCAGACTTTCAGACATCTTATTTCTCTAAGGACTTAGAAAGGATTTTCACTTAGAGGTCTGCTTTGTAACCACTTAAAACTCTCTTTAATCATGGGAGAGAATGATGATGAGCTACATCACTTCCAGGTCTACCTCATCTAAATTACTTCTTGGATGAAATATTGTCTTGAATGAGGTAAATCATTCAAATGAGATAATCATATGCCTTTCCCTCCATGGACTGTAAAGAAATGTGGAGTATTAGCACAGTGCAGATGATGCACTGTAGGCACTTCCACCTGGACACATTTCACTCATTCTGGTTGAAACTTTCTGGTGAAGTAGCAAAAATGCTGGGTTTTTTTTCTTCACCAAAGAAAGCTTCAGTTTCTGTGATCAGCTTTGCAGATGTATTTTCATTTCCCACCCCCACACAACTCAACTCCTCCTGCAGTAGGACCTGCAGGCCAAATACCTCAACCAAGTCCAGTAGGTCAGGATGTGTAGCTGGAATGTTTCCTGTGATGAACTGTGGCAGTTTGGGCAACCAGGAGAGAAAAACTTAGCTACTAGTGATCTGAAGCTGGAAGAAACTTTTTTCTGGGCTTGCATAAGAAGGGGATTAGGAGGAAAGTGCTGAAGAGCTCAAAGCCAGATGGCTGGGGAGCAGAGATTGAGCTTATTCAAAATGAAAGCCTCCTGGAAGCAAGCAGGGAACTGAAGCAGCTCAAGAGTCCAGTGACTGAGGTATAATCAAACAAAATCCTTCTCCAAATAAATTACTTAACCTCTTTGCCTTAGTCAGAAAATATAAGCATTTTTATCAATTCCAGTGTGTTTCTGCAGCACAGAGACTACAGAAGAGTAACTTGGACCTTAATTAAGTTTTCAGTAAAAGGACAAAGCAGGAATATGAGGAATATTGTAGGTAATGGTGGACATTGCCCTGCTGTGTTCTTCCATTGCATTGGTCATGGCAGGGCAGGTGTCAGATGATCAACAACCCCAACGCTGTTGGCTTTCCTGATTTCTAACTCCAGAATAATTCCTGTGGAAGGGGAAATACAGGTGCTCAGTTTGTAATTTTTGTTCTACTTGAAGTAACATTTCTTCTCAAAATAATATTTTGTGCACAAGTTCTTTCTTAGCTACCTCCCATGGCACGGTGCAGATTTAGGAGCACGAATTCAGTGTGCTGATGGCCATAACATGAATATTATGTGAAGTGGAAACAAGCAGACCTTTGAGGGAGAGACCTTGTCTTCCCCTTCCAGGTCATGCAGCTTCAGCAATGGCAAGAACAAGGACAACAGACAGTAGGAAGGATAGTGAATAAGAAATAATAGAGAGGACTTAAGATGTTCCCAGCCATTGAAGATGCAAGTCCTGAAACTGCAGCGTTCCAGAAACAGGATATCCAAACCAGAATCAGTCTGTCTTTGTTGCCAGGTGCGGCTCTGAAAAACAATGAATAGGAACAGAAATTAGGATTACCACTCCATCACAAAAGAAGCAGCAACCAAGGCTCTTCCACATACAAAATACACCTGAAAATTGAGAACTTTCCAGCCCTTAGGAAACAAGTCCCAAAAGTTCCATTTCAACAAAAACCTGGGGTTTTTTCAGTATCCAAAGCCCAGGCAGTGATACATTTACAGATTTTTTTTAGGCCATAAGGAATCATTGTGATAACCAAATTAGATCTCCTGCACTACACAAGCACAGGACTTTTCCCTGACTTTCCCATAGCCAGAAGCATGACATGCAACCCACATAGATCTCAGATGGAATTTCAATTATGCTATTATGTCCTCTTTAAAAAAGGAGCGGGGCTCAAAAATCTAATGAAAAAGCAAGTTGGAATATATAAAAGCTGTTGAGTATTTGTAGAAACGCTACCTCCTCCATGGAACAGCATCCAATACCAACTGATGGAGGTTTAAGCATCCTTAGGCAGTGTTTTTGGTGTGATTATCTCCTCAGAGCTGTTGTATTCTTGCCATGACTTCCCCACTGCTATTTTTTCATGTTAATTCGAATTTTTTGCTTAAATTCTAATGCCTGGATCTGTATTTGAGAGTCTGATGTAGCTGCAAAACCTCTTTGCTCTGTCTGTTCCCTTGGTTATTCTTGCAAAAAGAAATATCTCTCTGTGTAACTCAGAGTCACTTGAAAAACAAGTCTTCATGTTTTGACCATTGGTTTTATATTTATTCTTCTTTTGCTAAGTATCAAACCCACTACTTTTTCTTTTTATTTTTTTTTAATAGATAATTTTAAGTTTATTTTCTTAAGAAAGAGGAGTTGTGTTCTCCTGGTGTCTGTGCCTGTGGCTCAGTGTGCATTTAAAACAGGTGCTACCAATGTAAAGACAAAATATTTGCACCCCCTCATCCCATCCCTGCCTCTGCAGGAAGGGTTTGTACAGCAAAGCAGAGGAGAGAGTAGTGCTGCCTGACAAAAAAGATAAGCCATGAAGTCTTATTAACCCAAACCTAAGACCCAAACCCAATCCTTCACACCTTTTTAGGTGTGATCAGTTCACCACCCAGCTATGAAATCACCTGTGCCACCCACACCTAGAGGAGCAGTGCTCCTGCAGGGAGAACAGAGGGTGAGGGGTGCTGGTTTTCCAGGGGACAGCTGAAAGGGCCACCAAATCCGTCTGTGTGTGCACATGTGTTCATCAGTCTTGGCTGTTCTCTCCCTGTACAGCTCATAAATCTGTCTGGCCACCAAATCTCCACCAAACCTTACAGCAGGGCTGAGGACTCAAACACACTGAGTTCCTGCTTCTCACATCAGGCATCAGGAAAGGGGAGAGGTCTGTCAGAGGCTCCTCAGAGGAAGAGAAGCAGGGTGTGAACTCACCTTTTTATCAGCCATCAGAGAACCCACGTGTGCAGCCACCCTCAGAGGCATTGGTGTTATTGGCCACCAAAGCACCCACACTGCAGGGGCACAGGAAGCCTGGATTCACAAGTTCCACTGCTCACTGAGCAAATTGTTAGGCATGGGGCTTTTATTCAGCTCTTTTGGGGTCTCCAAAGAATCTGCAGTGATGACTGTGCAAGAGCAACATGCTCTGGTGCTGGCAAGTAATTAGAAGGCAAAGAACCAGAACAGCCATTAAAACAGTAAACAGGATGCCTAAGAGGAAAAAAAAATTAAATTCAATTTCAGCATGTAGCAGGAGAAACACTCCCCAGTCTGCCACACACATCACACACATCCTGTCCCCCAGTCTCAATTTGGTCCTAAGGGTCTTGGAAAAATATTAATCCCCTTTGCAGTGTTAGGCTGAGTTTCACCACTGTGTAACTTTTAAAATTCATAGCAGAGTGTCCTAGGCCCCCACAACCACTTTGCAAGGAGTTTCTCACCCTGAGCAGAACTAGTGGCAAGAGTTTATTACCCTTCACAGCCATTCTGTGCATCAGTGGGAGCAGAAGAAACTCTCTTTGGGGAGGGGCTGGAGCTCACCCAAAAATTTCACCTGCCCCTTTCTCTAAATTCACACTACAAGTCTGACTCAAGAGAATAGGAAGAAGGAAAGACGTTCTCCAAAAAATGGGAGAGCACTCTACTTTTTAGTGGTACTACTACAAGAGACATTCAGCCTAATTTTCTTCAGACCTGCCCTACTTTGTCCTGCAGAGGTCGGTCTTGCCTGCAACTCACTGCAGACAGCAGGTCTGCTCCTCCTAAAACATTTCAGGGATTAGGAGTATTAGAACTTGGAAAGATTTCATCCCTTCCTCGAAAAAAGATTTATTGAAGTTTCTCTCTTAAACAGAAATACGGGGTTGTTTACAAGAATTAATGTTCCAAAAAAATAAAAGTGATGATGATCCTCCCAAGTCATATCATCTACCCAAAGAAATGTGAAAAGCAAAGGATAAATCTTATTTCCAAAGAAAATTCTGGTAACTGGAGAATAAGCTAGTTTTGGTATAAACATGCTGAATCAAGGCTTTTGATTGCTTTTTTGAGCTCAACATTTGCACTTGCAGTAACTAAGGACATAAAACATGAAGTATAGCAAGCCATTACTGCAATCAGCTTTTCTTCCCTTGTGACACACACACATTGTCCATGTTGGGATGCAGCCTTGCTCCTGCAGCACTATCAGAACACAATCTCAGAGGCTGCAGCATGCTTTAAATCCCCCTGTACCTCCACAATTCTCAAATGCATGATTGCAGGCACCTTTTCCTGACATTGCACCCTTAGTTATACTGCACAAAATGGACTGTCATCCATCAGGAGGAGGAAAAACAATCCCAGTTCCAAAGCAAGGAAGCACGGTGATTTTGCTTATCTACCCTAAACAAGATTTGACATATCAAGTGCTAAAAGCCCCTTGCCTCTGCATTGTGAGGGAGGTTCTTATCTCCTCCCTGCCACTGAAACACGAGCTGGGGCTCAGCTCTCTGCTGGGCTGGTTTTGGGGGCTTTCACCAACATTTTCCAAACCAGTTCAACTTTCCCACCGTCTCAGGACCTGTCCCCAGATAGAATTATTTAGTGTGGCAGCTGCTTCCTGAGACATTTGGCCTCCTGAATGCATTCCTCTGGGACTGGGAAAAGGATTTGGAGGAAGCTGGAGGTAGTTTGCTTTCCAGCATTTTGTGCCCAGCCTCATTTCCTCTCCTGCAGCCCTGTCAGTGGGGATCCTCGGATTAGAAGGAAAGAGAAATCCCTGTCAGCTTAAGAAACTGGGAAAGAGCAGGGGCTCAGATCAGACACAGAACTTCAACTTGCATTTATGTGAAGGCAAATTTAGTCAGGAAACTTTTTAAGACCCAACTGGTGTCAGAGGGAGGACAGCACCTTTGATTTTTAGTAGGAAGATTCAGAATTCATTAGTAGGAATGAAGGCAAAGGTTCACCTGGGGAGACAAAAAGCTTGTCTGGAAGGTGACAAGGTGCTTCATTTAGAATTTATCCTGCCTTGTACATTCCTGTTTATGACATCATTTTGTCATGTGCTGGTTTGGATGTGCAGCTAGTAGCAGCTGGCCTGATTTACACAACATCTTGAGATTACCTTCAGTCCAAGCAGCAGAAATTTATGCTACTGCAGCTGTGGATACAGACAACCTGACTGCTACCTATGCCTAGTAACAGGCAGGGTTTCCTTACAACCTCTCAATGCTTTCCAGGTGAAATCACTGAATCCCTGCTGGGGATTACACACAGGATGGATCACAGAGAAGTAGATTTTTGTCCATAGTAGTTATGTCTCCTTATTCTTGTCTGGCAAACGTATAACCTCACCTTTATTTGTCACCTTTCCTGCTCTTACACTTGTAAATGCTCCCCACAAGTTAAAAATATTCCTGAAATGACTGGTCAAATATATAAAACAGATGCACAATTGCATCTTGGGATGAATTAATTCTGTCTGTGTGTGAGCAGGAGTATAAACTTATGGGTAGGTCAGGGAATACATTGGACTAAGCACACCAGCTGATTTTTAAATCTCTGGATCTCAATAGTTCTTTCTTTGTGTCTGATTTTCTTCCCTCTTAGGTAGAGGTGGAATCAAGCAAGTTTTAAGGGGTAATCCCATGTCAAGCATTTAATTAATTTAAGTCAAGATAAGGCCAAGTGTATTCAACCTTTTTCAATTTTTTTTTTCTGTTATTTGAAATATAACTTTAAAAACAGCCAAATTGGCAGGAATTGTCCTCTAAATTAGCAAGGCAAGCAGCCAGTTCTGTAGGCCTTCTTTCAGAGCAGTTCCTGGAGCCTTCCCTATCAGCAGACAGCACAAACACTGATGGGGACTGGTAGGTGTAAATGAGGTTACCTCATATGCCACAGTGGACATTCCATGTGGAGATCCAGGTTCCCTCTGTGTGTTTGGAACAATTTCTTTGTCTGGGAGCTGGACAACCTGGCCCTGCCTCTGAAGTGTCAGGGCTACACCAGTTTTATGGCAAGGCTGAATATTCACCCTGCACTGGGAGACAGAGGACATTGCTGTTTTGAGAAGGCAAGAGCTTGGACAATTAAATTTTCATCCCTGAAAACCTGCATTAGATGGTCACATCCTCCACAGACAGTGCTTCATGGTAGAAATATTAACACAGTGACCACCAAAATAAAATGAATGGCAAAGGTTCTGGCTAGTGAAGGAAGTTCTGCACCACCATGTGACCATCTCAGACTCCAGGTGAGACATTTGGATCACTGAATCTAATTTGAGGTACCACATGCAAACTTGCCATCAATGTTTCCAAAAATTAAAAGCCACATGCTTAGGACAAAGAGCCACTAGCCATGGACCACAGGCTGCTTTCACATCACCTGTTTTATGACTTTCAGAAGGACAGGAGTTGAAATAAATTATGTGATTTGGCTCTCTGGAGAACTCAACTCATTACCTGATACCTTCTTACACAGCCCTGGGCATGAGAAACCCAGATCCACTATATTCAGTCAGCCCATTTAAGTCAATGGAAATTGTCACTGAGCCACCTTAAGGTGTTTCAGGTTTTCAGTTTTAGGTGATGCAGTTTTCAACCTGCAAAATTCCCTGTTTGTGTATTAGCTGTGGTCTGTTTCATGAGACAACTGTGAGGAAGGAAGCATGTTTTGATGTGTTTTAGGTATGTTTTGCTCGAATGTTACACTGATGAGGACAGGTCATACAAACATCTAGAAAAGTAAAAATAGCCATGCTCAACAGGCAAGATTTGGTCCTCTCTGTATTGTTGCTTCTGTGCTCTGTGTTAAAAAGGAGGTGTGGTGGGGCCAAATCCAGTTGATTTTCTCATGTGCTTACTGTATGGTTGTGTGTAAATATCCAGACTCATGCAATCTAAAATAATGCATTTATGCCCTTGTAAAAATTCAGCCCTTCTACTTTCCTAAGGAGCCTGCTAAAAGAAACAGCTACAGGGTCAATTTCAGGTGTAAGAGATTTTTCTTTTAGGCTTGAACAATAAAATAGTTGGTGGTCTCTAATGCTACTGCCTTTAAAACATTCCTGGGTTTTATTAGGATAACCCATAAGTCTGGGAAGTCCCACCCTAAGAGCAGCAGCAGCTTTTGTTCAGAAAATACAAGTTTCTTCTTGTACAATGTTGGACTCAAGGGTGTCTGGGCTATGAATGGGTGGCAAAGGCCATAATAAGCAGCAGGTTTCAGACTTTAACAAGGAGGGGGGGAAAGGCAGCCCTACATTGTGGTGCTGATGTTTAACCCTACCTGGAACAGGAAAGGGCTTCATCCAGCTCCTGGTGAACATGGGCAGGTCCTCGATGGGTATTGAAGCTCCACTGACCCCCAGGGTGCTGTGCTGATTTCCTTTCCCAGGTCTGGCCATGTATCTACACACCATAGGTTCTCTTTAAAAAATCAGAGAATGCACAAATTTCTGCAGCAAACTTTTCTGTGGAACTACATGCAAATACCTGTGCAGAGCCAAAAGAAAATTCCTGAGATGCCTTTATTTATCATAGCTATTTATTCCACTGCAAAGGACCAAGTAGTTCCCTTTCTTTCCAAAATACCTGGAAAATAACGCCATGGGTCACTGTTCCTATAAAACTGCATTTCTTCTTGGTTTATTATTGCTGACTGATCTCATGAGCTAACTTTCCAGGGGAGCACATGTGAATTTATTTACATATGTGCCAATTATATTAATAGAAGTTGCAATGACTCATCAGTGCGCATTGCTAAAAATCCTTCCTCATCTCATCTTCACAGGGAGATTTCTGCTCCATGTGAATTTCCTCAATTTACCTTGCTAGAAGTTCACACATCCTTACTCTCTTGGGAAGAAAATTCACTTTTCCTTCTGAGCTGGCAGGCACTCAGCCTGCCCATCCCAGTGACCAGACCTGCAGCACCTTGGCTTTATTGCAATGAATCCTGTTTGGAATCCGAACACTATTTGGGATCCAAATCCCAGTAATCTTTCTGGCAGAGAGCAGCTGGGTCCTTGTTCAGTGGTGATTGAAAGCCCCAGACATATAAGCAATATCATACAAAGTTATATTTTGCATTACAGCAAAAAACTTTTGCTGTATTGTAACATTTGTATAAGGTCTCATGTATCTTGTAACACTGGTGCTGGCTGGACTCTTTTATACTTCATATAGATAATATTGTTAATTAATGGTTTTTCTCTATCCTTGTTTTGCTCTTTCACAGAGCTCCCACCTCTTTGTTTTTCCCCAGTCTTCCTGCCTTCCCCTTTCTCAATCAATATTTCTCCTTGATCTCTCTCACTTTTCCAAAATGCATATCCAGCCACAATCAGACTAAACCTGATAGCCTTACAGTGTTTGCATACATGCAAGATTAGGCAAAACGCTCAGTATACCCTCAGCAAACACCTGCAGGTAGGAGGGCAGCATGGTTCACAACTTACCCTGGGCTTTACAAAACTGCTCTGCACTGGCCCAGCACAGCTTCCAAAGAGGGCTTTTGAAAACCCCACTGCACCATCTCAGACTCCTCATCTAAGGTTCAGAAAATATTCCCAAAGAATGCTGTTCTTCTCAAAATTCTTGATTAATGCTGGTGGTTTCTAAGCCAGAGTCCAGGAAGGAGGCTCCACTTCATGAGGACAATGAATTCACAATTTAGACACTGAGTTGATCCAGGTGAGGCAGAACTGGAATAGCTGAGACGTTTTGCCTAAAACTGTCTTGACAGTTGTATTTTAGATGTGCACCCCTGTGGGCAGCTGAGTCTGTTCTTCCTTTTTAATTCAGTATCTGCAGGTAACCATAGAGGGTAAACACAGTATTTCTCAAATTATTTTGGGGAAGAACTCCTTGATTAGAGCTAATAAAAGTTAACTGAGTGGTACACTGTAACAAGTAATTCAATCTGTTGATGCCACTACTTTTAACAGAATATTTGAGACAATTTTACTTTCTTGTAGAAATGAATCAAAGGAACAAGAGTGCTCTCTGCCTTAAAGAACTGTCAATCACATCAAACAAAAATTTGGTAATTTCCACTTCTGAAGTGATGCAAATGTGCAAGTAAGGGTGTGAATTGAAGGAAATAAAGGGTGTTTTTCAATCCAGGACCATCATGGAGCAGAGCCATGGAGCCTGGGAGACTATAAGCAGCTTCCCACAAGATCTCAGAGGTCATATCACAGAGCTGAGCTCCCTGAGCTGATCCCAAGTCCCAAGCCAGTGTTTTATCCATCCTTCCACTTACCCAGGTAGGTCAGAGGTCCAAATTCTGCCCTGGGGTACACACTGGCCTCACTAACTTACTCTGAATAAGCTGTGGGCAGAACTTAGCCCACAGTAAGAAAGATTTATGGACTGAAAATGCCACATACTTTGCTTTTTATTCAGTGAAAAAAGAAAAAAAAGAGAAAAGCTTGAAACAAGCCGAGCAAAGTAAATGAGTCAGGACTGCATATTTTTCATTCTGGAAACAAGAAAATATATATGCATGAACATAAAAAATGCAGGTGCCCAAGTGCTGCACTGGCCTCCTAAATCTGCTATAAAGAACCAACAGCAAGGTTATACCTATCTCCAGACAGATACATAAATTAATATTGGGGGCTTTTTAGCAGGAAAAAACCATCTTAAATAAATTATTTTATTCATCTTTTTCCCTAAGGCTCTGTGTCCCTTGTACTTGAATCAAGTGTGTATAGGTGCCATGCTCTTTGAACATAAAACTGCACAGCTTACTCTCAACAGGGAAAAGCAAAGCTCTGGTTATGCTGCATTCCTAATAATTTTTGCAGTTTATGAAAAACTCCCATAAACAGAGTACAACACAGTAAGCTTTCTCTGCTAATGTGCTGTCTAGACTCCTTAAAATATGAGTTCTCCCTGCCTACCGTGTGTCATGGCTTAAACTTTTGACCTTGTTTCTGTTCCCTTTGACCACTTCATAGGTTTTGACCCTTTTCAAGTATTTAATACCCAAATGGCAGGTCACCAGAGCTGCTGGGGCTATTAGGACTCTTAAAACCTGTCTTTTATTGTGAAGTTGAGAAAACTGGCTGCAATCTAACACGAAAAGTCGGAAAAAATCTTCCCCCTTCACACAGCTCTCAACATAAGGCACCTTCCCAGGCTGGCTGACATTGATCTGTGGTAGAAGTGACAGCAGGCTCCTCTCTAACACCATCACATACGTGCTGGAAGGGGCAGAGGGCTCCTCATGGAACCACACAAACACTGGGGCATTGCTAATGCATGCCTTTGATTTCTGTTTATGGCCCCCAAGTTGAGTGATCTGTCTTGTTGGCACCAACCTGACTATTTTTAAATGATGCAGCAGCTGGCTCAACACATACTTCAAAGATTTATGTTCCTGTCTCAAAGCCCTCTCACTGAAAGGGGAACTCTGGAGTAGCTTCCACTAACTCCACACACAGAGACAGTTGACATGCTTTATCCCAGGCCACCACAGCATGGATTTTAACCAAGAGAAAGCAAGGAGTTATATGAGGGAAGGCAAATACAGAACAAAAAAGGCAACACTGAAATATTTGATGGTTTATTGACCTTGAAGTTCCCAAATTACAACTCACAACTCTGGACTTCTCAAGTTGCAGAGTCAGATAAACTCCTGATGGACATTAAGTGCAGGAAATCATCCCTTCCCATGAAGGGAAATGCAGAAATGGAGTTAATTCCTACACTTGCAGAAGCACATGGATAGACACACATCCACGTGGACCTAGATGTGCTCATGTTTCAGTGACACAGTAAAAGATCACTGTGCAGATGAGTATAACCAGGTATCAGCTGAGGAGGGATAGCTAGGTGTAGTTTTGATTCTTTAGCCTTCTGATGATTGTTTCTAGTTCTACTGGAGCTTTCTCACGATTTAAACATAAACAAATACTGATGTTTTGTAAACAACAAAGTGATAGACTTCTGAGTTGACCGCTGGGGTCAGAGAGGTGGTCCTTTCATCCCCCAATCCTTGTTCACATTCCAAATCCTATTTAAGCCCCAAATCATAATAAAATGCCCTTCTTTTCCTCCCTTCCACCTGATGGTGAGTGTGGTTCTTTGGTGTCCCTAACAGTGACAGCTAGGAATGACTTGATGAACCATGTCAGATGCAGAACTGCAGGATATCTCAGCTAAGCTCTCACATGCTGGCACTAATAATCACTAGAGACACTCTTTTGTAGGGAGACATTTAATATTTGGCCTACAGTGCCTCTCCATTATGAACAGTCTGAATGAAATCCTATGGTTAACAGTCATTCCAGAAGTGGCTGACCAGCCTTGCCTTCACAGAGGTCCAGAAACCCAAAGATCCATAAGGGAATATTTTTTTGCTGCTGGCTAGAAAAATGTATGTAATTCCTGGGACTGTTTTCCTGGCTAACCCAAGGTGGACACTCCAGTGAACTACAGACCTGAAAAAGCATCCACAAATGTTCTTACCCAGGAAACCACCCTGGAACAATCCCTGTGTTTGAGCCCATTGTGATGGACAAGTTGGAGATGTGAATCCCATGGGAAGAGACCCCTGTGGAGGGTGGGAGTCAGTGATGGAGGTGATGCAGTTCTGCTGTTAACAGCCACAAATTGCCCTGTGTTTATTGCAGCTCTGACACTGCAAGGGAGGACCTGCTTGCCCCAGAAACCCGAAGGAAGAGAAATAATGATCCCATCTGACTTCTGCGTGGGGTTAGCTGCGATTCCACCGTGCCTGTTAAAAGTAATTGCGTTCCCTGATGTTAAACCTTTACCTGGAGAGCAAAAACTGTGAAATCCTGGCAATCAGACCCCTTCTCCCCATCACCACACAGCTGAACTTGCAATCCTGACTTCAAGAGAGCTGCCCAGACTGTGATGCAAATCCCTGAGCAGGACCCAAGTGGGATGTGCAGTCTCCCATCTCATCTCTCAATCCTCCCCACAGGACGAGGGGGGATCTCTCCATCCAGTTTTCAGCTCCAGTCACGGTGGGGCACAGCATCCTGAATTCAGAAATTCTTTCTGCTGTGGAGGTAGCACTATAAATTCCTCTAATTTAGCTCCTTCAGCTGCTCTCTGAACTGTTTCCTGTGCTGTCTGGTTCACTGTCCTAAAACAAATTGCTTATAAAGAGATATTTTGTTAAAGTGTCCAAAATCAACCGGTGTTCAAATGCTTGGATTATGGAAGTATTTTAACAGTGTCAAAATTTATGCACAGGGAACATATATTTTGGGGGATTTCTCCTGTCTCTGTCAGTCTTATTGTAAGGTTGGTATTGGATTAATTTTGACCTCCTGCTCAACAGGCAAAGGACAAGAAGTACCTCCAGCCCATCTCCCTTCCTCTGGGCTCGCCACTTCTGGGGCTGGAGCAAATTCCTCTCTGGCTTCAGAGCAAGACAGTAATTCCATAAAACCCATTATAAATATGTGTATACATAAGTGCACACACATACACACGTATTTATCATCCATATGTCTCTCTCTCAGCTTTATTCAGGCTTAAGCTAAAATCCTTCTAATCTGCATCAGGCATAGTAAATGTTGCCCCAGTGATATCTCAGTGCTTCCCTGTCTCTAATGTTTTTTAGGTAATATTAGGAAATACTATCCAAAAGTTTTTGAGAACAACAGGAATCTCTCTGTCATCCCCTTGGGTTTCAGATCAGGACCTGAATTCTTGGTCTAAGCCAAAATCTCTATGTTGCCCTGTCTCATTTTTCTCTGATTTTCCCATGTCCCTCACAATTCCCTGCCTTTCTTACAACATCTGGTAAAGTTTTTTAATGCATCTATATTGGAGGGCTGAGTTAGACACATGACTTTTAAATAGCTTAAAATATTTTGACATCTCCCAACCTACTCCTAAATCCTACAGATGGGTAAAATTATCTACTAAGATCTGCTCAGTGGGTCTCACTCTAGTGTTTTCTTGTCCCTAAATGTGTAAAGCAATTATGTGAAATGGAAAAAAGCTTAAATTGTAATTAAATTGCAATTAAAGCTTAAATTTTATGGTGTTGAGCCAAGGAGGTAAGTTCAGCTAAACATTTTGTCAACGTGTAACAAACCAAATTTGTGTAAGGAATTGATATTCTCCATACATCTTGATGTTCTTGTGTGCATTTTTCCTTTTAAATCTCAAGAGCCAACACTGTAGTCATACAGATTTCAGGCATGTATTGAATAAGATCACACCATAATATTGATACATTTATAATAGTCTTCATATGGAAAAATTCTAGCAAGTTCAAATGATTCACCAAGATTTTGCTTAGGTATTTGTGTCTGAACCAGAAACTCTCCAGAGGGTCATTTGCTTGTTTGATAAATCAGAAAAGAACACATTTTTATACAAGTATTTTAATACAGGAAATATGAGTCTAGTCAGTATCTTTCCAAATACATGTGTCTGAGTGGCTTTTGATTTGAAATGCTGCTTAATGTCTTTTAAAGTACTACTTAAACAACTTCACATGAGCAACTACCAATCAATATGTCTCCCATTCTCTAACACAGAAAGACCAATGCTAAATAAATGGGTTTTTAGAATCACATATAATGAATAAACCAAAAAGGAAGTGGAAGAGGAAGAAAAGAAAACAGCAACAAGGCCTTATTTAGAATATGTATTACCCCAAAAATGTAAATAGCCACCTCTAGTTTGGCTTTCTAATGGAAAAGAAATAACATGAAATTGGGCAATTACAGAGCTTTTCCTGAGGTATGACTCAGTCTGCTGCATTTTTGGAGGGCTGGTAGTAATGGCACTGGGAGGACTGGGCAGGGTCCAGGCAGGCCAAAGACAACAGATTTATGACATTAAAAAGGGTGTAGCCAGAGAGTAACTTGTAACAAATGCATCTAAAAATGAGCTGTAAAGAAATGATGGATGATAGCAGAGAGCAGGCCCCCAGGAAATGCTGAGGTTTGAAAGCTCCCACTGAACTCTGGTTTTATCCTGGTTTGAGTGGAGCCAGCAGAGGGAGAGGAGGCTTTTCACAGAAACCAGATCTTTATATTGCAGTGTGCAGAGTAATTCAGAGTCCCAAGCACCCCAACAGAGGAAAGGGAAGACAAAGCTGCTTTGCCAAACCTGCACAAGCTGAGCTTGCAGATCTTTCCTTTTAGAAGAAAAAAAATCTAAGCCTTTTGGTAGCCTGGTGTATCAGAGGGATTATGAATCCATCTGTGGGGTGGAAGGTGTGGCCTGTAGTGCAGAAAGTGAAAGGGAGTGGCCACTCCAGGTTTTGGCTGCTGAGTTTTTGTGCACTCAATGCTGATCAAAGGCTGGAGGAAATGAGGGACAGACACTTAAACAGCCCAGGCTGCTCTCATCTGTCAGTACTTTCTCTAGGTTCTACCTACTGATCCCCTGCCCTATTCATCTCTTCTAAATTCTCACCATTCTCTCCTGAAACCACTAAACTTCTTGCATCCATAACATCTCCTGGCAGGGATTCCACAGCTCTGTTACCTTTGTGTGAAGAAAAACTTCCCGTTGTTTCTAACCTAGATTTTACAAGCTCTGTATCACAGCCACTTATTCTTGTGCTGGAAAAATCACAGAATGGTTTGGGCTTCAAATATCACCAATTTCCACTCCCCTGTGATGAGCAGGGACACCTTCCACTAGACCAGGTTGCTCCAAGCCCCATCCAGCCTTGTCTTGAACACTTCCAGGGAAAAGACAGTGAACAGTTTATCCCTGCCTATCCCTCCTTAACATTTGTGGTGATCTAGATGTCTATCATACCCCCACTCCCAATCTGTCCTTTTCCAGATTCAGTCATGTCTTATATGGAAGTTATTTCAAGCCTTTGATCACCCTTTTTACCCTTTTATAGAAGCTTTTCCAGTTTACTACATGCTTTATTTTCCAGATGAGGGGACAGAACAACATACAGTATTTGAGGTGTGGATGACCAACATCTATAGAAAGTGATGAAATTATTTTTGTTTTGCTTTCTATTTATTTCCTAATGATTCCTAACATTCAATTTACTCTTTTTTTTTTTTTTTCTGGTGGCTTCTGAGCCCTGAACTGATGTTTTCATTCAAGATTCACTTCTTAGTCATAATAGTCAGCTGAGAGCCCATCATTTTATAATGAATCTAGGGGTTGTTTCTCTCCACACACATCACTTTCTGTTTATATACACTGAATTTCATCTGTCATTTTATTGCCCAGTCACTCAGCCTCATAAGGACCTTCTGCAACTCTTCACCCTTCACAATCCCCACTGTTAAAAGCCAACAGGAAGCCTTGTGGCTCCTTTTGTTCAGGGAAGGCTAGCAGGGACTGGGCAGTGCAGGGAGACTCATCCTTGGGCAAAACTGGCTGCATTAGCTGCCCTCAGACTTCCCTCATGACAAACCCTGGGGGATGCTCAGAGCCTTCAGGCAAGGGAGGAGTTTTCCCAGCACTCCTCCACATGGAATTCTCTGCAGCCTCCACCTAAATGGGGCCTGCCTGAAAGCCTGGGTACATGAGGATGGGGAGGAGCAAGGCAGGCTTGCCCTGCACAGCTGCACATGGTGCTGGGAGTTAGACTGGCTATGGTACAGCCACACGTCTGCTAATGTCAGCTCATAAAAGACAAAAAAAAAAAAAAAAAGAAAGAAAAGAAACCGCCTTTGGTTTAAAGTTTGCCCCCTCTGCGCCCCCCTCCCTTTTTTCCCCCCTCTCTGCTTCAAAAGAAAGACAGGTTTGAGTCTGACTCTGAAGCACCCTCTGCTACAGTATGTGCCATTTACTTTAGTAAGGCTGATTAAGTCATGCATTTACAAGTAGACCTTCCATCAGAGCTAATTTAAAGCAGATGTTCGGGGTTCCACAGCCAGGGAGGCATCAATCTGAGAATTGCAAGGGTCTCTGTAAGAGCACTGTTTTTACTGCACTTTATAGAGCACTGGGAGGAGGTTAATTGGTGTAAAAGTTTAATTTCAAATAAGGATCCCCTTTTAAAGTTGCATATATGCATATACTTTTTATGGAGCGTTATATTACAAAGGCAAAGTGGGGGAGAAAAATCATCCAAAAACATTTCAGGATCAAAGACACCCAACCTGTCAACTGCTAAGATATTTTTATGAGGAAATAGGACTCACATTTTCTCCAGAAGACGCAGAGAGAAGTAAGAAGTGGAAAAATATTTAACTAGATTCCATGGTATATTAGAAGAAGGAGAAAAAAAACCACCCATGCCAATATGTTGGTTTCAGAACCTCCTGGCTTGGCTTCCACTGCTGAAAATATTGGCAAGAAAATGCTCTGCACTGGGAATATTTATTAGAAAAGCAATAGATTTGTACAGTTTAACAATAGAGGGAGGATTCCGAGCCTCCCATTTGCTTTGTGTTCTAACTTTCAACTACTTTTGTTTTTTATTTGCAAGCCAGAATAACTATACTTATCCCTTGAAATGATCGTCAGCACTGGCTTAGCATAATTGTATTATTTGATTAATTGTATTGCCTATGGAGGGGTTATGGTTTGCTTCTTACACTGAAAACTGCACAGGCTACTCCCAGGCCAGTCTTTTTATGAAGCTTAAGTCATTTAGATTTCCATTTTATGCTTATTAGAAATTATCAGATATTTGCCTTTAATAAAGGGACCAAAGAAACCAGATTTACCTTGAACTTCAGATTAGTTTTGTAGTAATGCAGACTATGGCAGTGTTCAGCCCCAGAAAGGTTCTCTCTTCCTCCATCATTCCTGAGGGAGAATCCCATTAAATGCTGCTGCTCTTCCTGCCTTGTGTCACAGGAGCACCTATGAGCCTTGGCCAAATTTGCTTAACACTTTCCAAACCACAGCCTTGACAAAGCACCTTCGAGTCTGCCAAGGTAAGAGAGATAGAAACAGGCTGTAAATGCTTCCTGCAAAGGAGAAAATAATGATTTACTCAAGGCTGTAGGAAAACTATGCCCAGAGACCTCATACAGCCTTCTTTTGCATCCCAGTCTAGAACCCCAATCACAGCAGGCTCTGTTTCCGATCCTGATGAAAACCTCTCATCAAACAGTGATGAAATGTGACAGAAAAGCTCTTACTTGTTACTTCTCCTTTGCCAAATGTTTGGAGCCATTCCAGACTTGCCGTGACCAAGGGAGATTTGGGGGGAATTTGGTGTAGAGGCATCATTTCAGACTTTCTGGGGTGTAACCTGCAGGGTGAGCTCAGGAAAGTCATGTTCACAGAGTGTAAGGCACACAGCCCTGGCTTGTGGTCCTCTTCTCCTCTTTGTACCTCAGGAATCTGTAGTGTTGTACTACAGAAAGAATTCCATGGTGGTGTGGTGATGTTTGAATCTGCCACGTGAGACCCACACCATATTACCCAAAATTCCCATTGCCCAAAGTTCCTCACCTCTGCCCATGTGTCTGTAAGGGGCCCCATGCTGATATGGGGGGAGCACTGCCTGACCCTGTGCAGCTCAGGAACAAGGAATGTGTGGCCCTGGAAAGGGGAATGGAGGAGTTTTCTTTGGAGGATTCCCAACAGGATCTGAACCCTGGGCACGCTGGAGGTGCTGACGTGCAGGATGTTTCCCAGACAGCAAGAACAGTGCAGGGGCTGTAACTACACTGGTTAATTGGCACTGTGCTGGAGAGGTTGGCAGGATTTCATTCCCCAAATTAAGGGTAGCTGTGTAGAAGGACTCAATCCTCAAATCTTTTATGACTGGGAAGAGCACACCAAGCCCATCACTAAATATGTTCTTTCCAAGGGCAGCTTGAAATGGTATTGATAGGATGAGTGAAGTTCCTGTGCAGGGTTTGCACCTATTCTTTATGGCCTGGTTGACTGAAACACAGAGACCTGAGTGGGCTCTGTGCCCAAGGAAGAATATAATCCTTCAGGGGATATGGAACTAACAATCTCATAATGTATTGAAGCCAAAACAGGCAGAGCACACTGGGCCAAATGCATCCTGAGTGGAAATCCTGCAATTTGAGAAGGCTACAACACAGATCAGTTTGACCCAATGAGTTCTGAATTCAGAATAGATGCCAAGTAGTAACCATTCCCAGGTGGAAATAGCAAACATATCTCTTTGAGACCAGTGTGTTCCAATGAAGTGCATGAACTTCAGGGTTTTTTCCTTTCCAGGTGAATAATGCAAAAACAAAAGCAGGAAATCCTAGTAAGTGGTACAAGGGTGTCCATGCTACAATAGCATCAATCCTCATCTTCTCTGGCCCCCTTTTTCAACACCTTCTTCCTCATTAATATCATTTTCAAAGTCCTGAAACAAGTTGCTGCCAAGCTTGATTTTTTTGCCAAAGTTTTTTTATAATCCAGCCATTTGGAATATGTATTGTGGTTCTGTTAAAATACAGAAGAGAGAGAGAGACTGCTCAAAAAGCAATTACTAGTCAGTTTATACAAAACAGCAGTCTTGTAGGTTCCTTACCTTTGTTTTGTCTTTCAAATTCACCCCTGAAAACATAGCTTCCAAATTCCATGTAGTAATTTTCAGTCCCCCTAAATGCAAACTGTGAGGTCTTCAGTTAGCAAATACTGAATTTTACAGTAAAGACCTTTCCCAAAAGGTCTTCTGGAGCACATTAGAGTCCTCTTTACTTTAATAAGCTCTTTTGTTTTAGCTCTTTTTTTTTAGCTTTAACTGACATCAGTGCATCCCTAGTAACTTGGGATCTCTCCACATTTTAAGCCCCAGACTTGCAGTTCTCCAAAATATCTCTTCTCCCAGACAAAATATGAGTATTTACAGCACCTTTGAGAGATATGGGAGTTGTATCTAAATCCAAACTTGAAATCCCCAAACTCCTGTTCATAAACTTCATACAATGAAACTATGTAGGATCCCTAGTGCCCAGCAGCAAAGATCCCTAAATTCACACCTCAGATTAGGTGCCTTCTCCTCCTTCCAGATGCTGTTGGACACCACCAATATCATCAACCCAAACCATTCTATGATTCTTTCTATGATAAATTCATCTCCCTAGTATCCAGTGACAGGACATGTGGGAATTGTCCAAAGCTGCACCAGGAGAGGTTTAGACTGGACATTAGGAAGCATTTCTTTACCAAGAGGAAGGTCAGACACTGGAACAGACTTCCTGGGGAGGTGGTTGATGTCCTAAATCTGTCATTGTTTAGGAGGCATTTGGACATTTGCCCTTAATGTGTTGGTCAGCCCTGAAGTGGTCAGATGGTTGGACCAGATTGTACATTCCAGCTGAAATATTAATTCTATTCTATTCTATTCTATTCTATTCTATTCTATTCTATTCTATTCCATTCCATTCCATTCCATTCCATTCCATTCCATTCCGTTCCATTCTTCCTAAATCACTCAATTTTCATAGTGAAACATGCTAGATAACCAGAGTGGCAATAATATTGGATATGCAAACCATAATACTGGATGTGTGTTTTCATCATTATTTTTCCTACTTCCATTTCTAAACACATGGATCAGTCTGATGTTCATGAAATCAGGATACAAAATGCAAGACTGTGTCCTTGGATACATCCCCATGGATCCTGGGTTTAGCTGCTGGTGCCAAATGGGCTCTGTGCACAGCACCCCATTCAGCTCTGCCAAGACATTTCCTGCTCCCCACAAATTTATGATGTCACTTGGAGCAAAACTCCTCTCAGTATCTCACTTTTATGATGGTAGCTCTGTTGTGAATCTGATATAAAAACAGCAGTACCCTGGCTCCTCAGCTGGTGTAAAAAGGAGAGCTGCATCAGTTTGTGCCAGCTGAGGATGTGGTTCAAGCTGTTTGGTTTTACTTTTCCCTGCAAGCTGTTTGCTGCAATCTCAAGGACGCTGGAAAAAATGTTAACATCAGCCAGTTGGGGACAGGAGGGAAAAATCCCTGAAAATTTAATATAGTTGCAGAGCACTTTTTGTTTTTTCCATTAGCCAGTATTCTCAGGTTACCAGAAAGGAATTCATTGTACTTCTCCACATTTGCTGCTATTGAAATGAGAGATTGAAAGAGTTGAGAATAAATGGCCAGGCTGAAAACTTGCAGTGCTTGTGCTGGGGTTTGTATTAGGGCCCTTACCAATAGAGGGCTGATTAGGCATCTATTTCCCAGTCCTCAGCAATGAGATTAGGAAGTGCAGGAAATTCATTGTCTCAAGCTTGCCACTGCTGGCTTGCTCCAACAGCCATCCATCACACAAGGGACTGACAGGCTCAAACTGTCCATGTCAATCTGCAGCTGCCTTTAATCACACACAGATTTATGGGACACCCTCCTCGCCCCCTGTGGAGATCTAGAAACTGTGCTTTGTTTTGCCTTGACATACATTTTTCCATTTAAGATGAAGAAGTATGAGTCCTATTAAGCTGCACTGCAGCTAAGAAGCAGAAGGGGCAAAGCTGTGTCTGAAATGGAGGAAATGATGATGTAATTTTGAACCATTTAGGACTGAAGGGATTAAAAGCTTTGGAGCAGGATTTGGAAAGTCTCTGGTGTTACGTACAGTAGGGTTATATCTCCTGCCTCCCCATCTGGACAGAGAGGGCCTTTTTCCTATTTACTGGTATGGGGGTTGTTGTTGTTGTAGCTGTGCTGCTCACAAAGCACCATGGCACTTCATACCCCATCATCATTCCCATGGCAAACCCTCCTTTCCTGTGAGGGACCACAACATCACAGTAAACATCTGCTGCAGGATAAAGCTTGCCCTGAAAGTCTGGTTTCAGGCTGAAGAGCAGCAGGGGCATGAGGCAGCATCAGGCTTGGAAGCTTTCCACTTTCTAGTAACATTACACTTACCTCATTTTCTAAAATGAGCATTTCTAGCCATTATCAACAACCCCAAAGCAGGGGCTGATGCTCCTTTTCCATGTGTTCAGACATCTCCCTGTCCAGCCTGTGCAAGGATTTATATCCCCACTGCCTTGGTGGTGGGACACAAGTCCTGGGTGATCCTGGCCAGGCACGTCTGGCTCCAGGGGCTGTGTAACACCTCAGCAGGCTCAGCAGCTCCTTGGCTCACCTCCCCATCCCGTCTGCTGCTCTCTGATGCTCCAGGCAGGGGCTGCACACACAGGGAAGTGGCTGGTTTTCCTCAGCCTCCTCTCAGCCATTCTGCTCTTCAGCAGGAGGTCCAAGAGAACAGGGGTGAAGTCATGGTGTGCTGCTGAAGCCCTGAGTGGTCCTTGCAGTGCTGCCTCCCAGCAGTTCAATGGTTTCAGGGGGCCTCATTCTTTCCATTAAGAAAGTTGTTTTTCAAAGTTAATGATCAAAACCTCTTGATGAAATCAAATCCTATTTATTAATCAAATCTATTTATTAACCAAATCCTATTTATTAACCAAATTCTCTGAGCAGAGCAGGAATCAAATAACATATGGGGACTTGGTCTTAATGCAATCAGTTGCTCACCCATATTCTCTGCCCCTCTCTGTGTTATTCTCTCTAGATCAGGCTCTAAGCACATCTCTGGCTGCAGCTCAGGACTTTGGTTCCTTCTCTCTTTGCTACCTTGCCTCTTCTTACTGCTCCTCTCACATCCAGACACATGAGCAAACCAGAGCTGTATTCTGTCAGAAATGCTCCTGTCAGGTTTATCATGACATTGAATTTGTCAGCTACAGATCTGTCTGTATCAAATACAAGACAGGGATATCAAGCTAAGAATAAGTCAGCAAATGGCAAGAAATAAATTACTTCTTAATCTCCAAGAAGTGATATTTTGACAGGTGTTCCTGTGCCCTACTTCAAGGGATAATCAAACTCCCTGAATGCTCTAAACACATGGAAAGTCAGAATGCATGCAAAAAAAGTGGCCATACCCCCTAGTAAAAACCTGACTGAGAAATACCTGCATTGCAGATGTATTTTCAAAGCCTGTTCTGTAATTACTCTGCTATATGGAAACACAGCATGAAGTTGTGGTCTGCTCCCATTAGTTTTAATCACAAAGCAAGCAAATAAAATCAGCTATTCAGGCATGCTGAAATAACATTAAGGGCCTGATAAATTTGCAAGTGCAATCACAGTTACAAGTCAGAAGATATTTACAATTCAAAGAGCATCAGTCCAATTCAAGAGGCTTCCAAAGATCTGCTTTCTAATCTGTCTCCAGTGTCAGAATAATTAGAGTGTTATATGCTCTGATAACAACTTCCTTGAGTTCCTTATCTGCATAGAAATAGCACAGGGACTATCTCACTCAGGGGATTGTAAATCAAAAGTGAAATGACAGTTTTAGTGGAGGCTCTGGGATTTATTTCAGCTGAAGACCCGGCCATGCCATGATGACATACAAACCAGCCATAAAGACAGCGCGAAATGAATCTTAAAAATGTTAAAAGTGATCCAGCTTACTCTCAGAAGAGGTCAGTGATTTACAGGACTCATATTCCTGCATTGTTTTTATTGTTATTATTTTATGACAAGGTTCATCTGGGGTCAGTTGAGACTCCAGAGTTCCCTGCAGCTGAGCTGTGCCTGTTGCAGTGGCTGATACAAGAGGGAGGGAAGAGATTTCCATCTATCCCATGCCTGGGAGTGCATTTCTGCTGGAGACTGGAGTGCTGCTCATAGGGAACAGGGCTGGGGATAACTTCTCTGGAGCACAGCAGCCTTCAAGGATCCCAGCAGGAGCATTTTGAGGTGGCCCAAAAAGAAGTGTTTTCAGCAGCACAAACCACTCTTGGCAGGTACATCCTGCTTTGTTCCCAAGATTGTGTGCTAATGTCCTATGGAAGCCAGAGGGCAGCTCGTGGACATTGTCCCACATTTCTGCTTGGATTCACGTGAATCTGGTGATCATCTTAATTAAAGCAAGGATTTTGTGGTACTAGAACACACATGGGTATGGTATTCTCTTTTGGAAAGGCCAGAAAACCATAACTGCCCAGAAGAAAAATATTGGCCCAAGTCCTAAAGTCCTCTTTGCTCAAAAATATTCCACAAAGACAAAGAGAGCAGAGTTCTTTTGAGGGATCACAAGCTGTGTACCTTAGCAAAGCTGAAATAAAGTGGCAAAGCTGTTTCATAGGTGGCCCCACTGCATACAGCCTATGAAAAAAGAGTCAAACAAACCCACTATTGCTTGCCAGTGTCCAAGAACCAGGGAAAATACAGTTTTGACTCATTTTCTCTTCTCCTTCTCTCTCTGTGCCCTCTTCAATGCTATTACAGGTAGACAGACATCCAGCAGAAGATTTCAGTGCTCAGGCTGAGTACTGCAGCCTTTCCCCAGACAAAATGGTGGAGAAGTATCTCAAGATACTTTTGACACTTTGAGAGGTGTCTCAAGACACCTTGTAATAAATGATGTTCTCGCAATGATAAGCAGCAGTTGATTGGCAGGCTGAAAACAACAACATGGTTTCCCAAAATTTATGTTTAACCCTGTCACCTGGAAAGGTGTACTGCAACATTAGTTAGTCCTTATGCCTGGAAAGAGTCTGGTCCCTGAGCTCTGACAGACAGGTGGACTTTTGCCATCAGCCCAGGAGAAAGCTTCCCTTCAATTGCAGATGCACAGAATTAAATCTGTGAGTTCTGGTCAGTGTTGCCATTGCTGGCTTTCACAGGGTGGCTTAAAAGGGCTTTTTTTCCCCATTGTTTTTCCAGGGACCTGCCCAAAAATGTTCCCATCCAAACCACCATCATGCAAGACTCCAGCAGAGGAGTGAAGAACAATAGCACACAAGGTTCCAAGTTCAATAGCAATTTCAAGGATTTTGGCTGTTACAGTTAATGAGTGGCAGTTTCTCTCAGGCCTCCTTTCTTTAACCCCTGACAGAAGGCTTGGAAAACTGCTGGTGGAGAAGGCAAGGAGGTCAAAAGACCCATTTTTTTAGCAGACATGAATTATCAAGAAAGCAAAATTTTTAAAAAAATTAAGTGTTTTGAAGCAAAAATCTCAGATAAAATGAGATTTTATTTCTATTTTCACTTTTGCTAAAGAAAAGCATGAGACTGAAGGGTGGGGTTCAGAGTCTGGATTTTGGACAGGGCTATTTTAGAAGGCTGAAGACAGTCCAACAGTTGCTCTAGGGCAAGCACTTCCCAACTTTAGGGTACATAAAAAAAATATGTATCCTGATCTGAAACCTGCAGCTTGGGCGTGTTTCTAAACTTTTCTTTTTCTTGAAAAAAAGGGATACCATCATATGGTGCCACTGCAGAAAAACCCTGGAGCTGTGCTTCCTTACAGGAAACTACCTTGTCACACCTTCCCTTCCAAATGGGGTGTGGGGTGGGGTTGATAGAGACAAGACTGAAAGCCAGGAAAATGGGGAGACCTGATGTGCCCCAAAAATGATGCACAAACCTGTTCTAAAGGACAGAAAAAAAGCATTTCCTAACTCTTCTGTGGGAAGAGCCCAGCATCTGTGAGGACAAGGCAGCATCTCCTCACAGGCCATGTGAGAGGACACATCTGGGGGACAGTGACCCTTCCCAGCAGCTGCCAGCCCACACCATGAGGGCTGTTGGTCTTTTGTGCTCAGCACCTCTGGAATAATAAGGCCCAGGACACAAGATCCTTGGCCCAGTGTCTGATTCTGAAAACTTGGGTTTTGGGATTTTAGTGTATAGTAATGGGTGTGAGTCAAGATGGAGAATTTTGGGTGTTGTCTAAGTCCTTCTTCTTCACCTTCTTCCTCCTTCTTCACCTTCTTCCTCCTTCTTCTTCATGGGTTTAGGTATTTTACTGTAACTGGTTGAAAAAGGTCTGCATTGCAGACTTCAAGTAGTTAGTTATTGGGTTTAAAGTGAAAATAATTTAGGTGGCATTTTATAATTGGACAGGTTGTCCTTGAAAAGACTCTGTAGAGATAGAGAGGTACATTATTTTACCTTGTTTCTCTAGCATGCTAGATTGAGCTCATGGCTCATGAGGCTGTAAATACTGTAAATAGATAAGATGTAATAAACATTCCAAGTCTGAACTCAAATCTACATTTCCCATGTCTTAATCCTGACCTCATCAGAGAAAAATGAAACCAGAACTGTCACAGCCCAGGCCACACCAGCCCTCACAACCAGGGGCAATCCCTGTCAAGTGGCATCACTCAAGCCAGCCCAGGTCTCCTGAGAGATCTGTGTCCCCTTGGCTGGATCAGATGGGGATGGCCCTGAGTTCAGCTTTATCACACAGTGCCTCTGTCAGGATTAACACCTGTCCCCTGACACAGCTGATGCCTTGGAGTGGCCACCTAGAACAGAGCCTGGACAAGATTAAGAGAATAAAGTGGGTATTTATTACCTTCAAACAGGTACACCTTGGGCAGTCAGAAGCCTTCCAGAGGCTACACCCAAGCTGGGCAGTGGTAATGAGTTTTTGAGATCATTATTATTATTATAATTACATATCAGGTGTTAATCCTCCAATTACAGCTCCAGGTAATGAAGTCATACACCCCCAGTTTGCTCCCCCCTTAACTCACTTTTGTTTATACTTTTTGAGGCCTGAGGCAGTAGGGTGTCCTTGGATTTCAGGCCTAGAGGGATTTTTTTAATCTGACCAAAATGTGAAGACAGTTAACTAACATTCTATATTGATTTTGGAGTTATACACTACTGCAGTACAGGATTTGAAAAATATAAAAGCTAAAATCCTAAGGCATCACAGCCAAGGGACTGTGAGGGCCCTCCAGGCCAGAGCTGGAGGGAGGGTTCAAATGGAGGAAAATGTGCCATAGGGAAGGAGACAGGATTTCAACCTCCAACATGAGAAAGCCCATTATTTCATGGGAGTTTAACTCCCTGCCAGGCACTGCTGCTGTACACAACCCTCTGAGCTGGTTGTTCCTCCTGCAGCAGAGGGAGAGATGGATTCTACCTGTGAGACACAGGAGCATGTTCTGCCACATCCTTAGCCAGCAGGATCTGGTGGCCTCCAGTGCCACATCTTGGCTGACCCCAAAGTATTTTCCTCCCTCTGCCTCAATTTCAATGTCTTCATGTCCCACGAGTGTGAATGGTGTCACACATGGGAACAGACCAAAACTGGGGGTTTTTCTGCAGGACACAATAGAAACCAATTCAAAATATCAGCACTTTAGTGTTACCTGAGATACTTAATTTGTAGTTGCTGGTGGTATTCATAAGACTTTTGTCCATCTTGGAAATGGGGTAAATCCTCCAGTACAGCTCTGGAGAAAAGAAGAGGCCCTCACATTCATGGTGAATGCTTGTCACAGTCCCCCTGTGACAGCTCAGCATTTGATATGAATGAAGGAGGAGGCTGACAACAAGTGGAGATCTTCAGGCTAATTACTACCTTTAATAATTTGCCTGCAGGTGCTGTGCAGGTGGTCTGAGGCCTTAGGCACTGACCTAGGAAAAGCCCTGGGAATCCTGCATCCACCACCACTCCCATCTGAGCTGCAGTTCTGGGATGCTGAAAAAAAAATCCAGATTCCACATTTTAATCCACAATTATCAGTTTAGAGTTGCTTCAAAAGAGCAGGAAAATGTTGATACCATTTTAAAGCTTAACTCTATTAATTTTAGCAGCTTGCTCCATGTAAGCTTTAAAAGAAGTGGAGAACTTCCTCACAGATGAGAAGAGCATTCATCAGCTAAACCTTGTAGGCATTTAAAAACCAAACCAAAACACAGATCCTTCCCTGAGGCTGGCCAGGGAGCCATTGGCAGTCACCCCCTCCTGAACAGCTGCCCTCTGATGTTTTAAGATATTCTGGGATTTTAGTTAGCCAGTGACAAACTCTCATGAAATGTGTTCAAATTCTTCTCCAGCCCACTGACTTGAGGGTTACTGTGTCTGCATTAAGGTTTAAAGCTATTTAACAGCTCTTTAAATGCAATTCTCAAGGTGTATGAATCTTGTGAGTCACAGGGGCTTCTAAGGAGAAACAGTCATTTATATCTTGGATTATCAGTAAAATCTAATTTCTGGGAACAAATAAAAAAAAGATATGACACCATTCTGTGCTTTGACATTCAGTAATATGCCATGAAATAAGGTTGCTGGTATATTTTACAAGATCTATTGGTTTCTAAAATCAGATACAAGTCTGTGATCAATGCATACATTTCTTAACATTGCATGTGCAGTGCTTGGGGTTTGTCCCAAGAAACAATTACAATCCTTCACACACCCAAAAACATATTGGCTAAGACTCAATATAGACTGATCCCAAATTTACCAAGAATCTAAAGGCTTCCTTTGCATGCTCAGGGCCAAGCTTCTGGGTGAGGGGTTAGAAAAATACTTTCTGGGGAGTTGTCATTCAGAATGCAGAAGATTCCCTTAGACCCAGCATGGACTGAGGACATGAATTACCTCCTGTGAATTTTAGGGTAAAGAAATTCAGCATATTCCAGGACTACTTCAAAATTCACTTTTTACACAGAAGTTGTCCACTGGTATCAAAAGCTGAAATGCAACAAAGAGTTACAGAAGAAGATCAAAAGAAATGACTGTTCAAAGAAGCAGGGAGCAGGAATATTGAAACCAAAGGAATTCCAGGCTGTTTGGCATATCTGAAATTCATGTTCCTACTTTACAGCCAGGGAAACTGTTATACCTTAAAAGAAACCCTTATTTTAGCACCCTTTTTGTGATGCAAGGGGCACCTTGTGCATGCAAGAGGTGATGGATTTTTGTTCTTTGGACAGAAGCTGGAAGCAAATAGGTTTTGCTTGTGCTGTACTACAGGACAATTCTGCAGCAACTCTGTGATATTTTTTTATGATAAATGTGTGAAGAGCTGTAACTGTTGTGTGTGCACACGTGGTTGTCTTGTCAACTCCCTCAGACTTCCACGAGGAGGATACATATGCTGAGCTGTGGCCAGATGCCACCTCACTGCCATTCTGTTTATTTTTAGGAAATGCGAACTGATCCCCCTGTGCCAGGATGTGATGGGATCAAACAGCAGGAGGCTGCTTCTTTGCTCTCCCCCCACGCTGCCCCAAACCTTTTGTTCTTTGTTCTCCTTCAGGATGTGCCTCATGTTTGCTTTATCCCTCACTGCTCTTGCCCACTCTTCTCTATCAAATAGCATCAGCCTCTTTATCAGAGGAAATAGAAATGTCCCAGGAATGTCCCCATATCCTTCTAGCCTCTCAACTCAGTTTTTCATTATTTGCCCTGTGCTCTGCTCTGCTCCTTTTTTCCTTTTGGCTGCCACTAAATAAAGGAGCTGTTTCACCATAGAAGGAAGAGAGCAGTGAGACCACCATTAATCTGAGACCAAACCATCCTTTGGGGGGCTGTTTTCCAGGGGAACAGCATCTCATCTGCTCCTGCCTCTTGCTGGGTCCACACCAAGCAGAGAAAAGGACTGTGGACAGGTTACAAATGGCCCAACCACAATCAGGAGCCTCTTACTTTGTGTCATGATGCTTTCATACCACAAGCTCAGTCAGAGCTCTCTCCTGTACAAACCTCCTGGGGGGATTTTAATCTTCCTACTTGGTTTTGTTACATCTGTCTTTTGAGAGAGTCCCTGAGGAATATTTATTCTTCTTTTGGAATCTGCTGTGTTTTTCATAAACTCTTTCTCACTTCTCCTATAAAAACGTACCCAGAACAGAACTCCTTCCAGTTTCCAATTTAATTTTATTCCTGAGCAGTTTATACCCAGTTGCTTCCATGTTGTGGCTATGCCTTAACTTGAATAACTCTTTTCCATCCCTGGTGTTCTCCTGCTCAATATGTGAAAGATAAATTTTAGGTTTTTTCAGGGCTCCTCAAATTCCTTATTACAAACCACATTTAAAAATTTATGAGTTCCCCTTCAAAGACTCTGGATGCATCAGGATTTCAGGTAGATACAACATGCTGGACAAATGACACATACCATCAGACCCTCTTTATCAATGAATGGTGCATTTTCAAGCTGAAAACTTCTTTAAATGAGTAAAAGCCTTTTCTTGCTCTAAGGGCAGGGCTTTTATCTTCCTGCCTTTTGTGTCCACCTCTATTTTTCCAGATCCAGCAAGAAAAGCCCACCTGAATCCACTACAGCATTCTTAACATCATCTCTATACAAGCAACATGCAGCATTTAACATGATTGAATTTAATTTTCCAGCATTCACTGGTGCTGTCACCCTGTTTCATAGTATGAATTGGATGAAGGTCAGGGCTTGACTGACCTTTATCCAAGGTGTCCCAGCCCATGGCAGGGGGGTAGGAACTAGCTGACCTTTAAGGTCCCTTCCAACCCAAATCATTCTGTGACTTCAGGTTTAATTATGCTTAGTTAATCCATTTTCTCAGTAGCACAAAAAGCCTCTTCTTCTGTTCCTAGTCAGTGGAGTGAATGCTGAACCAGCCTGTTTCTGCCAGTACCTGCATCAGTTTTATCACCTGTGCCTCTATGAGATCTGAAAAGCAGATCCTGGTTCCTTTTCAGAAATTGTCCTACACTGTTGTTTTCCCCATTTAGAGGTACTGCCCTGTGCTGGCATTAGTCCAAGGACAATTTAGAGACCTTAACTCACTTTTTCCACAGCCCTTTGCCCTTCCACACACACATCTCTGAAAGCCATGTTTTACAGTCATTCCTTGTTCTATAATATCCTTCTGTTTCTCAGAAATCCTCAGCAGATGAGTGGGAATCCACACTTGCTCCACAAAAGCCCAAATTCTCTGTGCAGGTCTCAACTAAGATGCACTTTTCTCCACAATCTGACTCTTCAGCTTTGTGCCACCTCCTCTAGCACATGGTGGGAGGAAAGCTTATACTGGGCACTTCTGAAATTCTATTCCAGATTATTTTGTATGGTTAAAGGCTTTTTCTGCAGCCAGGATTAATTATTCTTTCTTAAATTGCAGAGTGAAACGCTGTAAGAGAACTCATTTTTTTCCTTTGCATGCCAGTTCAATTTTTCTCATTTTATGGGGCTTGAACAATGTTTTCAATGTTATAATGTTTCTGCTTCTCTATCCTTTCAAGTAGGGCATTTCTTTTCCTTCACTTCAGATTTTGACTCTTCCCAGAACAGCACAGGTTAGTGGCTGGTGCCCAGTTATTTATCAAGGACTTGTACAAACTCTAGATAATTCAGCTTTTTTTTTTCCTCCTCAATCTGGCAGTAAATCTTGCAGCAGTATCAAAGTTGGGCTGCTCAGGTGTGTCCATCCTTCCCAGTCAGCCTTTTAGAATGCAATGTTGAGCTAAGCAGAAACACCTTTGAAAAGCTTTCCCATCCCAGTGAAATTTTGCATTATTTGAGAAAAAACCCAAATGAACTCCCTTATTCAAACGTCTCTGAGCTATTGATGGGTACAGAAAAGTGCTGCAAATGTCTTGGTTTAGCCAAATTTTTTAGCTCCTACATCAAGAAACCTGACTTCACTGTCCTCTGTGACCCTTCTGTCAACTTAGCCAAGCAATTTTTCAGCTCCTCAGAAGCACTTGCAGAATCAGGAATTAATCTGCTGCATCATCATCTTCTTCATCATCCAGCACTATGTAACTGGAGGAATATAAGAAAAGACATCAGTCTCTCTTTTTTTAGATTATATTTTTAGCCTTTTGCAGGTTGCATCAATCTATTTTTAGATGAAATAACTAAATACTAACCTCACTCACCTTCTGCTGGTCAGTCCTGACAGCAGGAGTGCTCCTGGAAGAGATGGGAGCAGTCTGAGTGCACAGGGCTCATCCTCCATCCCAGCTGCCAGAAATCTTTGAGCCCAAGTGGAAGGCAGGTACACTTTCCACTAGACCAGGTTGCTCCAAATCCTTGCCATCCTGCCCTTGAACACAGCAGGGAAGGGCTGAAAAGGCTCCACAGCTTCTCTGGGCAATTTTTCCAGTGCTTGACTGCCCTCACAGCCAAGAATTTCCTCCCAACATCCAATCCAATCCTGCTCTCTGTCAGTTTGAAGCCATTCCCCCTTGTCCTGCCACCCCATGCCCTTGTCCCAAGTCCCTCTCCAGCTCTCTTCTAGGGCGCCCTCAGGTTCTGAAAGGCCACAATGAAGCCAAGCAGGTATTGTAAAGGTAAAGAGGCTGGACTTCTCTTCATGCAGAGTTAAGGATTTTCTGTGATAGCTTAATTTTTTTCCATGGAGCACCTTCCTGGAAAATCTTTCATGTCTTTTCCTTCTTTGAGGCATAATCCAAGCAATGCTTACCCTGTTGACTTTGCTCTTTTCATTTTGGGAATGAATGGCCCTGTAGAAGCATTGCAGGGTGTTGGGACTCTCCCTGTACCTGCCACAGATGACCTATTACAAATCATAAAAAAATATACATAAAATCAGCAGAAAAGCAGAGGGGTGCTTTAGAATTAAGACTCCTTAAGGAGTTTTTCTGGCTCCATTTTACAAAATCTGAGTCACCCTGTCTCAAACTGGGAGGAATCAGTGTTCAAACCTGCAGAGGTATTATCTGTCACCCTGGGCAGGCAGGGCTGGAGAGGGGCTGTGCCCACAAGAGCCATCGGGGTGTGAGCAATGGTTCTGCCTCCAGGCCAGCAAGATTCACAAAGTCACCACTAACACAAGACCTGGCAGCTCTTTAAAGATGAGCAGAAGTTTGGAAATCAAAGATATTTCTCATTCCTGAGCATTTCCATCCTACTCACTGGGGGCCTTTGCATTCTGCAAGAATAAGGCAACAAGAAGTGGTGGGGAAACGGTGGAAAAACTCCACCCTCCTCAATTCAACACAACTTTTACCATTTGCTAGAGAATGGTTGCAACCCCCTTAAAATACAAGTTCCCTTCATTATAGAAATACTTTTTTATTCCTTTAAAAACCAACGGAATGTGGACAATGAACAATCTCACATTTAGAAGCCAACTTTTCATCAGGGTTTATCCTTTTGATTTGGAAACTGGCTCATTTGAGCTGGAAAAACTCTGTGAAATGCTGCAATAAAAGAGGCTCTATTTTTGCATGAGCAGAAATATGCACACACAGAAACTCGGGCAATACAAAAAACAGCAAACAAAGGAGTGCCCAGCCCGTAAGCTGCAAACTGCAAATTTCTTATTTTCAAGCACAAAGGCCACATAGATCCTTGCCATCTCTAATAATAATGATAATATTGCCTTCTGTCACCCAACAGCACAACATTCCCACCAGGCAGAGTATTTTTCCCTGCAAAACATAACTTAGTGGATGTGGCTTCAGCTGCCTAAATGTCATCTCAGTCTGTTGCAATCTGCTGAAAACTCTCAAGATACAAGTCATATGTCACAAACTCACAACAGTTTCTGGATTTGCTTTAGGACTAGAATGTTCCTGGGCAAAAACAATTCAATAAGGAAGAAATTCTGTCTTCTTTTTTTTTAATGATTCCCTGAAAGTTGCTTCTCACTGGGATTTTTTTCCCCTTTTTTTGCCTACTTCTGTACATTCCATTTTACTTTACAAATCAGATCCATCCCATTCCATCAATCAGACATGGGAGTATCCTCAAAGGACCATAGAACACCCTGAGTCGGAAGGGGTCCACAAGGATCATCAAAGCCCAACTCCTGAATCTTGCTTTTCTGTATTGCAAAGTAGTGCAGTAATTGTACATACTGTTTGATGGGGGGAAAAAAGGAGAATCTGAAGGCAGGATAAGCTTCTGGCCAAAGCAGCTCAGATTTTCCATCTCATCTGCAGCTGAGACATGAAAAGCACAGGTTAGGACTGGGCAGCAGCCTCCAACAGCAAAAGTCCCATTTCTGGCAATCTTCTCCCCAAAGTTTTTGTGTGTGACTCTGTTTCTGGGCTTTTAGACCAAATACAATAAAACCAGGTGTGAGAAGGATACATTAAGACTGAATCAAAGTTTGAGGGAAGGGTAGGCTTTTTATATTTCACATATACTTGCTGGCAGGTATTTATAGAGCATGACTCTATGAACTCTGATCCACAGTCAAGGAGTGGGATGAGTTACATGAATTCAGTGCCACAAGTTCAACATAATTTCCTTTCAACACCGTGGCCAAATTGTCTTGATTTCCACACCTGTAAAAGGGGGATAACATCCCTTTTACAGGGGATAATGTTATAAACATTAGTTTAATTACTTGGAGAGGCACTGACTTTCTACTGTAAAATAACTTTACCTGTACTAGCTGTGCCACACAGAAGGAGCTCAAATCAAACCCAGGAAAGTGAGGGAGAAAGGAAGCATAATTTCCTGTTGTGATGTACTCTGACTAAGAATATAAACCCAAAGGACCTTGGGAGGAAAGGTATTTGCAGCCTGCTTCTCCCCCTTTCACCATTATGCCCGTGCAATGCCACAGTCCTCAGCACATTCCTCCTTCACCCAGAGAGCAGGGAGAACACAGCCCTTCCACCCAAAATCAATTTTCTTTAGAGTCCAGAGCAGCTGTGGTGCCATGTGCCAGCCACTCTTCCCCATCCCATGTGCCCATGCTGTGCCCAGTTGTCCCCTCTGGTTGCAGAATAAATCAGAAGAGCCACTGCTGTACAGCTGAGAAAGCAATGGAAAATCCAGCCAGCCAGGAAGCTTTTTCTTCTTGATTTCTGTGAAGTTGTCCACACTTGGCAAGCTTTGTAAGCTCAGTAGTGGGAACTGAAAAGGAAAAACCATCACGTACCATTTTTCTGTGGCTTGCGAAAGTGAAATAAATCAAGAGATAAAACATCAAGGCTTCTGTGATACAAGACTTCTTTTGTGAATGTTTAAAACATTTAATCTCTGTTCTTCTGGCTCCCAGTCCTGGTTGCTGGGACATTATTATTTTGCCTATTTTTTAAGGTATATTCACTCACATCTCAAGAATTTTCTGGCTGGGTTCCGTATTCCCCTTTGCACGAGTTGGATAAATCTCCATCTCTCTACCCATCTGTCCATTTTCTACCTTCTGGTTTATCATCTGAAAATCTTCCACGTGACACCAGTAAATTCCCCATTGCCAACAGCAGGGCCAGCTGTGCTACCTCATCCTTTCCACCCCTTTGCTGCCTCTCAGAGCTGGGCCAGGGGTCTCTGAGGCACAGCCACTGCACGAGCTGAGCTTCCCATCACCACCAGACTCCTGTCCCTGCACCCACTGGGCCATAGGACACCTCCTTTTCCATCTCTTCACACGGAATGATGACAAGGAGCATGACTTAGGTGAGTGTGGGAGTTCTGGGGAGCTCCACAAGCCTGGTGTGAAGATGGGACTCCACCACCAGCCCCTGGCGCTGGTGGGTTGCACAGAGGAGCCTGGCCCAGGGTGAAAGAGGGCTCAGCAAACAACCCAGAAAGGATGTGCAGATTGATGGAAGACCTGAAAATAGACCTTGCAGCATCTCTTTATTCAGTGCCACATGGCCTTCTCTCTGCCTCCAAACCCTGGTTATCCCAGGGGTCGTGCAGGGACCTCTGGCCCAGCAGGTCTCTGTCATGCTTGTTGTTAGAGCTTGGCTACAGATCCTTAATTCTCATTAAACAGTCATGTTTCTTTTAATCTTCTTCCAAAACAAGGAGCTTGAGTCTTACAACAACATCTCCTAGGAACTTTCTGCTCTCCTTTGGGGACATATTTCTTTCTAGTGAAAGGAAAATTTCCCAATAACTTTCTTCTGCTGCCAGGCACCAAGGCAAGGCAGCATCATGCCACTCCCTCATCATTTCCTAAGAGTCTTGCACATCACTTTACTCAGGGCTGTACCCTCTGCTTTTATTTTTCTATTCTCATCCCAGTCTGTCTGCTTGAATGCATTCAAAGGTGTAAGAAAAAAACCCTCTTGGGACAGCCTGTCCCACGCTGCACCCACAGCCATAAAACCTCGGTGGCCTCACTACTGGTTCTTATCAGCCATCACAGCTTCAAGCACAGGAGGTGTGTCTAATATTAGCCAGGAGAAGACCTGGACTTTTTCAGCTAATCAGTATTAATAACCTCCTATGTTTGTAGACAGCCCATAGGAAATGCAGCCTGACTCATCTACCCCGTAATTAGATGAACTCCCCGAAAAAGTGCAGGTGGCTGCACCACAAAAGGCACATTAGCCAAGGTGCAGAATGTGCTCCTGGCCAAAGGGCAGATAACAGCAGCTATAATTTCCTCCATTGATATAATGTAAAAAAAGCAGTATTTCTGACAGATTTGGCATATGGCTGAGGTTGGAAAGTCAGGCAGTCATTTTCTTTCTCTCTCTTATCTCACTCAGGGGAAATCTGTAACATGCGCAAAGCCTTGATTTATTTTTTACACTCTGGCATATTACTGGAAAATAATTACAAAGCAGAATTTCATGAAAACCAGAAGATATTCAGGCCTATTTGCTGTATAAGTTATACCTAGACTGTGATTCTTACTGAAGATATTTGTTTCCTGTGTTCTTTTCTGCTGCCAAGCTCAGCCATATATCACTTTTATGTATCTGAAGGCCATGGTGTAATGCAATACGAAGCTATGAATGGGATAAAGTTACATATTCTACATTGATTTTCCATTGTATCCATTATCTTTAACGTTGGAATGCAGGTTAGTGCGAGTGCCGGAAGCCTCCGCACCTCTGCGCTGGCTGCTGCCCTAAGAAAACCATCCCTGGGGGGCAGATAAAATCAGCTGCAAGCTGCAGAGAGGAGACAGGAGTTCCCCAAAGTGTCCAGCTTAATGGGGGAAGCAGTAGGAAAGAGAGAGGGAGAAGGTAAACTCAGGGATGGGGACATGAGAGGGGCTGGGAGGAAACCAGAGAAGGGCTGGAAGGAAAGGAGGGGAAGGAGAGGAGGGAGAGGAAGGGAGCAGGACCTACTGCAAGGCTTTCTATCAGTGAAAATTTGTTGTTTGCATGCCTAACAAAAGAGGAAGAGAAAGAGATTTGTGGTTTGTGATGCTGCTGCAACGCCCCACAGGCACCACCAGCATCACTGCCCGGGAGAGCAGAGAACAGCAGCCACCAGTGCTCAAGTGCCATTGCTCCATGGTCCCAGATCTTGTGGAGATCAAGCTGAGGGTTCAGCTGCTCACCCCGTGGGTCAGGAAGGGCAGGGAGGGTGTTCCCAGACAGCACTGGAGCTTGCCACCATGGCAGATCAAGCAAAGGCTGATGAGCAGGACAGGAGGATGCAGCTGGAAGGGGAGAGCAGGATGCTCTGGAGGCTTGTCGCCCAGCTGGGCCCAATTGCACTGGGACTAGATGTTAACACTAACTCTCTAACAAGCTTCTCAAATCACATTTTTAAGGCCATGTGTTAACAGAAAACAACTGTTCAAATTTAGCAAGTTCCAGCAGCACTTTCACCCTTGTTCCGTCTGGGCCGCAGGAGTACGAAACGCCACCACCACTTCATTTTTCATCCCTCTCACAAAGGGGCAGAGCTGTTAGTCATGAGAGTGGCTGCCATGGACGATCCCACGCCAGCAATGCCAGCGGGATTTCTCCATGTGTGACTAACTGCTCCTCCTGGGAGGCCAGGGATTCCCACTGGGAAGGTAAAGAACCCCCCATTTTCTGTAATCTTAACTCTGCAGTCACCACTGCTGCTGTTGTAAAGTGTTTTTAAGATGAAAATCCTTCTGCAGGACAGGTGACCTGCTCGTCTCCATCTGGCCTTTACTGTTCTGGCTACTCTTGTTGACATCTGTGACTAATTTGTGATGGATGAAACTGAGCTGTGACCAATACAAAAAATCTTTATTAAAACCCTGCCAGGTTAATCAGGAGGCATTCCTCAGGAGAGAGCCAACTCTGAGTAATTCCATGGGACAACATTCCTGGAAGGAGCATCTCATCCAGCTTACCTTGAAGCACATCCACCATGGACAAGACACCTTGTGTCACCTGTAACCCAGGGGACAGAGCTTAGGGACCTTTGTGCAACTTTTCCTTCATTTATTTGTCCTGGTAGAGAGGAGGCTCAAGCTGACAAGGAGCAAAACCTTTCCAGCTGGTTCAAGAAAAATCTGGTACCTTGTTTAGTGCAAGCTGAGCTCGTGTGTGTACGTGCATGTGCTGCACAGCAGGACCCCTTTTCTCATTTAAACAGCCAATTAAAGCCTACTTTGGCATTTAGCACATGACATCAACTTGCAGTACTTAACCTGCCTAGCACAGTGTGAATTTAATTTGATAAAGGGGCGACTAATAAAGATCTTGAAAGGCTGGTTAAAGTTCATTAAGCCATTCCTTTCAAGGTATACTTCAGTGCAAAAGCTTGCATCTATTTTTTTTTTATTTCTTTAAAGCTGTGTTATATCCTGCCACCAGAAAAAGGTGCCTGTGTCACATCCCGACAGGGTATATTTAAAGTCTCACTGTCAAAGGCATGGCAGGTCTTGGTTCTTTGCCCAGGAATGTGCAGAAAGAAAAATAAAAACCCTTTTCCCTGAGTGTGGGGCGAGGAGTGCAGCGTGTGTCGGTGCAGGCTGGCTCCTGGGAGGGGAACGGGCTCCTTGTCACACTGAGCTGCATTCATCCTCCTTCTCCTGGGCCATCCCTGATTCCAGATGGATTTCATAAACAGATGAGGAGGCTCCTCTGAGTTCACTGCTTTAATGAAGCCCGTATGGCTGACTCATGTAATAAGTATTTAATCAAGTTGATGAAAATGGTTTTAAAAACTTCCACCACACACAGCGCCGCTCCCCGCACAGCCGTGGGGCTGATCACACCACAGCACAGCCAAGGCACCTCCACCTTCCACAGCCTCTCCAGGTGCCTGCCTTGGCTTCCACCAAGGGCTTTCAAATGTGTCCATGCATCGTGCATTGCCACCCTCTAACAAGGGCCCTTGTTCATCTTTGAAAATACTCCTCAAATCACCCACTGAAGTGCCACAAAGGGAGGGTTTTTTAAGCCCCACATTCCCCATGCAGCTGTTTCAGAGGTCACTCAAGGGTTAACACTTTGGTGTTTATATCTTCTTATTCGTTTCTGTTTGTGCTCACAAATGCCTGTGCATTAAAAATTTGCTGAGCTTAAGTGGTCTCCATTTGTAAACAGAGAAATGCCACAAAGCCTTGCAAATATTGAGTTATCCTGGGTGGAAATTGTTCTTGTCAGCAGAAGCCATTACTGATGCCAAGAAGGACACGGGCCTTCATCATTCCCAGACATGGACCTAAATGAACATATGTAAGACCATCATGTAGCAACAAATAGTCCACTCAAATTCAGTATATTTTAAGCTAGCTCAGAAAAGTCAAGGCTCTTCCTCCTCTACTCAAGGTTGGATTCATGTTCAGGTTTCTCCTTTTGCAGCTCTCATCAGTGTTCAGCAGCAACGTTCTTATGAGAGCTCTGGGGAAAGGAAGGTGAGTCCCATCTTGTCTTGCACAGGATCCCAGCCACAGACAGAGAGAGGAACCCCTTGTTTAATCACATGAAATTCTGAGGATCAGTCCAAATTTGTTGAATTAAATTTAATTTTAAGTGTTGTGGGCAAGGCTACATGAGGCGTTTTGATTTGCCAGATAATATTTTCCAAACTGTAGAAATGTTGAAATCTGAAGGTGTGCTTGCAGTATGATACCAGTTCCAAGGCTGCTCACATCCTGACAGGGAAAATTATTTTCTGCCACGAGATCAGAAAAAACCTCCACTTTGTGTCATTAACAGTTAGTTTCCTTTTGTAAGAGAATTATTTTCCAAATCCCTGAAATGTAGCACAGTATTCACAGCTTCAGAAGCTGGGTTTATTATCATTTCCCTCACTTCATTTTAAAGTAGCCATTTTTTTCATGTCTAAACATGCACATGTATTGAAAAGATACCAGTGTAGGCTGAGCAGAAAGTTGACTGTGATCCTGTCTCATCCACTTGTAAAGAGTGTGCCCAGGAATTACCCCATGCTTCCTGAGATGCTCTTCATGCACAGTAGCTGCTGCTGATAGTTGTGCTTCAGTGGTTGGTATTTAAACCTTCAAAACTGGGAAGTCTTTGTGATTGGAAGGTCTTAAAGAGGCTGGGAAATCTTCTGGTTGTGTTTGACTTGTGTTGCTCTGGCACCAAGACTTGCACAGCTCCAAGTAATGGGAGCATTACAGTCTTTAGAGGTTTTGTAACAAAATCCAGAGTTCACTTTACACAAGTCCTTCATCCCATTCATGAGCTTGTGAATTTTGGTGCAACAGCATCAGCCTCTGAAAGCGCAGGGATTCTGTATCTCACTTTGAAGTACCTAATGAAGATGTCATTGTGACTCTTCAGGAGAGCACCTTAAATGGAAAAGCACTGGAACAGTGGAGAAATCTCAATTTTCTTGCTTATGACTTCAAACTCCAGAGCTAAAGGACACCAAAGACAGATTTTAGTGCCTATAAATCTTGCAGTGTGAACTGATTCATGACTCAGACAAAGCTCCAAAGAGTCAGGAGAACAACCCTTTAAAATACAGTTTGCTACTATTGCTGGAAACTTTAACCCGCTGGCTTCACACTCAGGAGGTTTAAGCTGCAAATGGCAGGAGAGGATTTATGTGCTCCTCTGAACAAAATACATCAGGGTAGGAAAACTTGACCCGACAGTTTTGAGACGTGCCTGCCATAAATAACCAATTGATTGGCTGGGCTGCAAAGCCATTAGCAGGCGTGGGGAGCCTGCTGAGGCTCAGGCACGGCATAAAATGCTGGAGGGGGCAGCAAAATGGACACAGCCATCAGCTACACAGTCACCTCCCAGCAGAACTGCTCAGGAGGGCTCATGAAAAATGGAGCAGCTTTTATCTCCCTCATTCCACAACACCCTGGAAGGGGGATCCAGTCTGTGCGTGGGATCCAGGCTGTCGTGGGCCAAGGGGGAAGGGAAGAGAAGAGAGATAAAATGACCACCTCGTGCTTGAGCAGTAAATCATCTGGAGGAGCAGAAGTATTTCAAATGAAGTTGGAGATCATGCCTTGGCAGGTTGCAGATGAGTCTTTTCTGCTGTAAATTACCACAGCTGCCAAGTGGCACTGGTAGGTCTGAGCTAGCAGGGCTTTCCACCCCCAGAAAAGGGGCAGCAGCTACAGCAGAAGGGAATTTGATGACTCAGATCACAGATGTCAGGACAGAGGGCCAGAGGTTGCTTTACCCTCTGAGAATGGGTCATTTTTATCTTTTCTCTCCCGGAGAATGCATATGATGCTCCCATCTTCACTCCCACTGCCACAGACACACTTTCTAGACTTGGGTTGATCTCTTTGCACTGTCCCACCCTGACAGAAAGGGGAAAGGTAAGAGCAGTGGAAATCTCATGGAGAAATGGCTGCCAAATCTTTCAATCTGGAGAAGATTAAAACCATCTAGAAGACTAAAGCCATCACAAGCAGGCAGTGGGAAGCAGAGCAGACATGATGCTGGTCTACTCCAGACACCTGAGACAAGTGCACACTTCAAATGAGTGGGAATTTGGGTGTAAATGGCTCCATAAACAGCAGGGTATTGATGAACCAGAGCCAGCTGCTCAGGGAGGCTGCAAGCCTCAAACAAGCAAAGATGGAACCTTGCTCCTGTATCAAACATGAGAAGTGATGTTTGGGAGAGGAGTAGGAAGGCAGAATGTGGGTATGTGAAATTCCCACAGAATCACTAGACTGGAAGAGAACTTCGAGATCATTGAGTCCAACCCAGATCTGGATCAAGTCCAATTCCATTCAGCCTGATCCAGCTCAGAGTCTCAAGTGCTTTCCCTGCTCAAGGAGATGAGTGGGGCAGCTCTCAAGGACCAGCTCCTGTGGTAGGTATCTCCTCTGTTCTGGCACTGCCACCACTCAAATCCATGGGCTCTTTCAGAACCAGGGGATTCCTCCACTAGGTAGGACTCAGTTTCCATGGACAAGTTTTCTTTCTTTTGGGTTAGGTTCAACAGTTGGGGTTTTTTTCTCTCCATGAAGTGGATCCCTGCAAGAGAGGAACAGTTTCCAAATAATAGAATTGTTTCCAAATAATTGTATTTACACAATATGCAAATATGCACTGACCAAGTATTGACGTGCTACACAGGTGGTTTCCTGGGGGCTCTTAAAACACCAGAAATGGTGAAAACTTGGAGCAGATTCAGCTATTTACAGGAATTTGTCCCATTCCTATGAACCACAAGCCTGTACAAGTGTGACTGAGCCTTGAGTCTCACTAACTAAATTCAGATTTTATTTTAACACCCTGATAACCCAGTAACTACTCTACCCATTTTGATGCCACAAGAGGTTATTGATCCCCATCCCCTTGCCACCAGACTGGACTGGGGTCTGAGCAACCTGGTCTAGAGCATGGTGTCCCTGGACTTTGTGTCTCTAAAACACAGAGGAAAGAGCTGCCAAATGCTTTGAATTTATTATTCTTTTGTTGTTGCTGTTGATTGTTTTTTGAACTGAAATCAGATTTAGTTAAAGGATTGGCAGCAAGAAACTGTGGAGATCTTGCTTCTGTTTGCAGGTAGTAGATCCTTAGAATTCATGGACTTGTATAAATTAGGGAGATAAAAATTATCATCTTTAAAAGAACATGTCTTCATCAGCACCTCATCCCTGACAGGAGACAGTAATAAATGCTGTGGAAAAAAGTATCAGGAAAGGGAAGAACAGTGGTCCCACCCACACAGCCCACGTTAGTTCAGGGTCTTTTGAAGGCAGCTGCTGTATCCAAATGGCTTCTGCAGTGAACAGACACAGTTTGTGCTGCTTTCCTTCCCTTGGAAAGCTTTATGCACCACAACACCACCAGTGAGGTGTTCTGCAATGCCACGAGACCCCTTAGATAAGAAAGCAGTGGGGCAGGCACTGATCTCTTCTCCCTGCTCACCAGTGTCAGGGAATGGCTGGAGCTGTGTCCAGGGAGGTTTAGGTTGGATATTAGGGAAAAGTTCTTCACCCAGAGGGTGTTTGGGCACTGAACAGGTTCCCCTGGGCAGTGGTCACAGCACCAGCCTGACAGAGCTCAGCAAGAATTTGAACAACACTATCAGGCACATGGTGTGATTCTTGGGATGTCCTGTGCAGGGCTGGAGTTGGACCCCATGATCCTTGTGAGTCCCTTCCAACCCATGTATCTATGATTCTATGATAGTTCCTTTTGCTGCCTTTAACTTGGCCCTCAAGCAAGTGCTTTAGGCACCATCTAATTTAATGGGATAAAGTGGATAACAGCTCCATGTCCACTTCTTAACTACTGAGAGCTCAATCCACATCCCCTCCTTGCTCACTTCTCCCCAAGTGTCCTACTCTCTGAACTGCCCATTTTTTGGAAGGCTAACTCTGCATTTTGGACAAATGTTTTTCCACAGGAGAGAAAGTGCTTGCTTTTGGAAGTGTCATTTTAGTGCACGCAGCACAAATGTTTATAAATACATACCTGCACACAGACGGGGCACTTGTCAAAACACATTCAAAGGATACCTAGGTTCTTTCATGTATTACATACTCAGAGTGAAAATAACCAGCTATATTTAACCTAGATCCAAGCCCAGACTAAACTATTTCAAAAGGTCAATTAAAGAACAGAAAATCTCACTAGCTAAGAGATAAAAAAGCTCCCATTCATCTGCAGTTCCAAGAGCTTTCACAGAAATAAAGCACAGGATGAGAAACTGTAATTAATTACCATTTCATATAAAAATCATTGACAACTCCAAGCTTCTATACCTGCCAAGACCTGAATTCAGATGACTGCATTTGGCCTACAGCAGTTGATGGAAACTCCATCACTCACCACGCTGATGTAGTTGTTTGGAAACCAAGGGCTCTTGGCAGGGAAAGCACATTTCAGCTTCTGTTGAATGACTGCACATATGAGGAGCAGGAGATGAGACAGACCAATAGCCAGTGCTCAGATTCAGATTATGTTTTGGCTGGGGCTTAAAGTTCAGGTCTGAGGCCAAGTGGAGGCTAGGATTTAGCCTGCAATGTAATCCTGAAATCACATGGGCTCTTTTCCTCAGGTGTTGGCCTCGGTGGCAGAGACCTGGGGGTGTTTTCTCCCTTGTGATGGTGAGTCTGTTGGTTTGGCAGGCACCTCCATGCTCGCTGCATTCCTGTTCTTTGGCTCTGCATGAGTCAGTTCTGGAAAACTCTTATTTGACCACAACTGGAAAAGAAAGAGAGAAAAAAAACCCCCAATCCAAAACCCACAGATCAAGTCTGTAGGACGGGTTTGAACCACAAAGCCCAGTTTTTTACCCTGACAGGCTGCATGATCTCAGCACAGACATAACCACAAACAGCCAAAGGAAGCACTTTGGGAGCTGAGCCCCTGCTCCCATCAGCCAGCCCAAGCCAGCAGGCAATAGCAGTCCAACAAAGAGAGCAATGAACTCAGTGAGCCAAATCCCTGAAGAAACTCTGGGATTTGTTCCCTCTGGCTGATTGGAAAAGTTTCTAGAACTCAAGTCAACACCTTCCTTCAACCTCAGAACACCTCCTTGGGTAAACAAAATCCCCTTCCAGGTTTGGGCCTTGCTCAGAACAAGATCACTCTGCACAGGAATCATATTTAGCACAGGTCACGGTTTAAAGCGCCATCAGAAATATCTGTGAGGGCGTTCATGTTTCAGCTTTGCCACCAGCCCTAGGGTGAGAACACCCCAGTGTGGATTTGTGATGTGCACCAGAACATTGGTGCAATAATGAATGATGGCCCAGCTCCATTTCTTGTCCAGTCTGCAACTTCCCAACCTGTCTGGCACACTGGGAACCCGCGCACCACGGTGATGGAAAACTTGGAAAGCGAATGGAAGCGGAGAAAAGGCCTCGGTGTAATTTTACAGTGTGTGAAAGACTTAAAGCAAGAAATACAACCAGATGCCACGAGGAAACTACTTTCAATTAGTTCTGCTTTGTGTTATACCTACTGATGAAAAATAAAAACAAATTCATTCTGTCAACAGCTCTATCTATAGCATAATCCTTAAATGAACTCATCCGTCAAACTGGTCTCCTCTGGCAAAACATATTACAATCCCTGTTTCTCAGCTGTGAAAATCAATCATCTGTTTCCCAAACCCATTGGTCAACATCTTAAGAACCCAATATATTTTTATTGCCCTGAACAAGCCAGTCACAGGGCACCAACCTCACCACACCACCTATGTACAAAGGCCTCATGTATTAGCAAATTCAGCGATTCCAGGGGAGCTATTTCCATGTCAAGGTTATATGGCAAATGTGCCTGACCTGGAATAAAAAGCAAACCTCAGCCTTTTTGCCCCAGCAGGATCAGTGGGATGTGCTGCTGCTCACAGCTGCACAAGGCAAGAGCACCAAAGAACAAACCAGATTTTTTCTGGGTGGACATTTCAGAGAGTGATGTTTGAACCAGGAGATGCAGAGGTAGGGATGTGCATTTTTAAGCCAAAGCTAATGGCTCCATTGAAGAGCCACCCCACCAAAGCATTGACAGCATTCAGTGGCATTTGTAATGTTTCTCAGTGAGGAATGGCCCCCATCCTCCATGCAGGGGGACCCTGAAGAAGGGGTCCCTTCCCAGCGCTCCAAAGCCCAAAAACACACCCTCCTTCCAGCAAAGGGACCCTGTGAGAAGGAAACCAACTCTTGTTCCTGTGTTATCCATGAAAATATAAAGGCACAGCCATACTCCCTCCTGGATATACAAAGGGATGTAGGTGTGGGGGTTTCCAGGGTGTCAGTACCCAGCCTCCCATGCCAGGCCTAAGGGTAGAATTGGAAAGATGAGATGATGTAGGAGAGCAACTTTTTAATAGGCAGATAGTGATAGGACAAGGGGGAATGGCTTTGAAACAAAAGAGGTGGGACTTAAAATAGATATTGGGAAGAAATTCTTGACTGTGAGTGGTAAGACAGTGGCACATACTGCCCAGAGAAGCTGTGGCTGCCCCATCCCTGGGAGTGTTCCAGGCCAGTTTGGAGCACCCTGGTCTAGTGGAAGGTGTCCCTGCCCATGACAGAGGGTTGGATTGAGATAAGCTTTAATGTGCTTTCCAACCCAAACCATTCTGTGATAAGAGCTGCGCTCTGCATGAGCCACACCAGGATGGAATGGTCAGAGAACAACTTTAGTCATGCTTACCAAAGACTGAAACATGCCTCAAAGTCATTCTTGAAATCTCATTTCCCAGCAGGACTCACACTTACGCAATTGGTGCTCTTGGCCTCACAGCATTGGCTGATAGAAAAAAAAATTACTAGAAGTGAAATGTAAACTGAGGTGTTTCTTGCAGAGCCTTTGGCCTAGACAGGCAAACTGCAGCAGTAGTTTTACCTGAGGCAACCTTATGAGAGCTCATTATGGAGTTGCATTTTAACTAATGAAGTGGCATTTTCTATGAAATTCACTGGGAATCCCTTAAAATGATTTATGGCACAGACACCAGTGCAGACAAGTAAGGAATTCTGAGCAAAGCAAACATGTTTCAAGGACAACCTGGTCTTACTGTTCCAGCAACAATACTAGCTACTCCTGGCATTGCAGGAGCAGCAATATCTGACTGACAATGCACTGGTTCAAGATAAACTTTCATTATTTCCCATAGATTTCAGTCCCCTGGGATATTTGAGAAATTTTTGCTTCTGGGTTTGACATGTTTTAATGCAAAGCTTCAGAAGAAGCCAAACCCTTCAGAAAGGTAACATTTTCTGGGTAGCATTTCCCTGAATCCTGGGGTGCAAATAGAATGGCAGAGGACTCTCCCCACCACCAAGAAGATCTTGCAGAGGTCTTTTATTGCTCAGCTTGGATCAACAGGAAAAGTGCACAGACAACTCTGAAAATACCATAGGAAGCTGACCAAGTGATGGGGTTTTAAGAAAAAAAAAGGGAAAAAGTAGAGAAAAATAACATTTTACCCACATTTTAAACAATATCAGAGTTTATGAAAAGACTGGGCTCCCTGCAGTTTGGAGAAAAGCAAGGTGTGTACAGTGTGGCAACCTACCTTTTCCTGTATGGAGCCTAACCACGGCCAAACTCAAGGGAAATCTGTGTCCACTCCAGCAGGTGCTACACCTCCATGGCAGGGGAATATTAAACAGCCCATTGGTGCACACAGATGTCAATAAATTTCACTGCAGAAAGCAGCAAAGGCAATAGAACTCACAGCTTGGTGTGGATTTTGACAGCTCAGAAATATCTGCCCAGGGCTCCCAGACCTGTCCTGGTGCTGGGCCTGGCAGCCTGAGGAGGAGGAGGAGGAGGAGGAGGAAGGGAGGAATTTGAGCTGAAATCCAAACCAGACATCCCCAAAGAACAAAGCTGTGGCTCCGGATGCACACACACTTTGGGCAGACAGGTGCCTGGCACACAGGGACAGACAGGGAATTTTGTCAGCCAAACGTCTCCTGTACCCTTCCCTTGGGAGGGAGGAAAGAAGAGTTGCCAGCAGAGCTGGCCAGAAAAACAAAGCAAACCAGGCATGGATCTGTGGAGAGCCAAATAATCCCTGTGCAGCAAACAAAGTCAAGCTGGAGGAAAGAAACCTCGTGGCTGGCGGAGGGTGGCTGCTGAGGGCACAAGAGCTGCAGAAGCAGCCTCTGGGGAGTTCATGTGGTGTTCACCCTCCCTAAACCCAACCCAACCCTCCCAAATCACCATGGGGAAGCAGCTTTGGTGTCTGTCAGAGGACACACACACACACAGAGCTCCCTAAAAGCAGCAGGAGGGGGTGCTGAGCTCTGCCCAGGACTGTGCTCCCTTCTCAGGGACTTGCTGTAATTCCCTGCCCTGCAGGGTGGGCTGAGGGCACCTGCCTCTCATGCCCTCACTGGCTCATCAGTCACGTCTCATATGAAAAGGGAGCTGAAAGACCTCACCAAATCCAAGCATCCAACCCCCTGAGCCAGCTCCAAGCTCTGCTCCTGAGCCAGCATTGAGCACCATGAGGTTGTTTCACAATATATTGAGTGCACCTTGGCTGTGCTCTTGTATGTCCCAGATCCACTCCACAATCATGAGAAGTAAAAGGATTTTTTGTTTTAAAATATTAAATTCTGGCTGCTGGTGCAACCTTAAAGCAGACAGTTTCTATATGATGGTCATGCATGGCTAATTCTTTTCATTCCAACTGAAGTGGTGAAAATTAGTGATGTGGCACAGTTCTCCTGCTTACCCTTGGACTCTGGAGTCAGAATTTGGAACTGACAAGTGATCATAAAAGAAAACTGACCAAAAAACAACTGTATCAAACAGACACTTGAATTCTGAAGGAGATAATTTGTTGTATTCAAGGAAAGGTGAAAATTGTTCTGAATCTTTTCAGAAAGAAAAGAAATATTATTGAGACGAGGTGGATACAAAAACTATCATTAAATCCAGTCACTGTTGGTCACTTCCCAAAATCCCCAGGGGAAGGGAGTAGATGTCCAGAGCAGATAAAGGCCTGGCTGCAGGACTGGGGCTGCTCTGGGCTTTTCCCACCACGATGGTGCTGGGGGCCAGGGCAATGTTTTCCTACCTCAAAACTTTCATTTTGGTGAGTTTGTCCAGCATAACCAAAGAAGCAAAATCCAAGAGAAACTGTGCAATCCTCAAGAACAGCTTGGATAAAGAAGAGGGCAGGGTCTGAATGTGTCACCAAAGTGCCAGCCAGGAGCAGAGAGCTCTATGAATGCCTGATGAGCCCAGTCCAAGCCAAGGGATAGTTTTGGTGTGGCCTGGGGTCACCCACTGGGCATCCCTGGGTATGAGCTGTCCTCCCAGCCCTGGGTGTTTTCTCCTGCTCTGCTTCAAATGCTCTGCTTTAAAACTGCTTTTAAAAAGGGGCTGGGGGCTCTGCCCAGCAAGAGATGGCACTGCAGAGCCCTTGTCCTCACCATCAGGACATTTGTGCTCCTGATCCCTGAATCCTGCTGTTCTTGGGGATCTGCCCTGAACACTTGTGCCCTTCACATCCCTGGGATGGCAATCACCCCCGTCCCAGCACTGAGACAAGCTATAAATATTCCTCCCAACCTTCCCCCATCACTCAATCCCCTGGCACCCCAGCAGTGGCCACAGCCTCTGTGGAGCAGCCCAAAGCCCCAGGCTGATGTGGGGGCACCAGCTGCTTCCCTCTCCCAGCGGGATGCCCGGGGATGCTCAAAGCCCCAGGGGTGACCGGGACATCCCACAGGCTCTCCCAGAGGCACAGGCAGATTAGCAGCTCTATTTTTCAAGCTGATCCTCTCCCACCCCCTCCAACTTCATTCAACTGACAAGAATTTTAGAGAGCTTGGCAGGACAGGCAGGATCTAAATATAAACCCCAGTGGCCATTTCGTCAAACAAGCCCCGATGAGCAAATGGCCTCAGTACCTGGAATGTGGGTTCATGGAAGTGACAGGTCAGCAAAGCAGCTGCCTCTTTCCTCCCAGCACAATGGGGATAGCAGAGATGCCATCAGCACGAGTTTTTTCCTACCCTGCTGTGCACTAAAAAAAATATTCTCGGAACATTATGGAGCAGGGGAGTAAAAATAGATGTGCAGGTTCAGCACACAGCTCTCTTCACTCCTTGTGATTCCACCTTGTTTTGCAGAGAATAGAAGGAAAAACAGTTGTGCCACCCTGTTAAAACTCTGCTTGCTCAGCAGCTCCTGACAATGACACTTGCTGCTTTCCAGGCTCGTTTTAGAAATCCTTCCAGCAACCTGGGAGTATCTGTGGTGTCAATTAAACCAGAAAAAATGAGCTTTTCACCAGACCAGCCTGTGTGAGAAAGGTCAAAAACTTGCTGCAACATCCTCAGGTGAAGCTCAGTTTTGCTCATCACTGTTGGCAGCAACAAATAGTCACCGCATGGAGAAAGAAGTTGGAAATAAGGTTTTCTTTGCTCCAAGATCTTTTAGGGAGCCATCCTTGAGCCCCACAGCCAGGATGGGTGGGAGGCAGCTCCCACAGCTGCTCACCAAAGTTTTTTTGGCTCAGTGAAGCTCAGTAGAGACCAAACCAGCTGGAGCTGGTGGGATGCATCAAAAGCCTTGTGGCTGCTCTGCCCATGCCATGTGCCCATCACAGAGGGTTGTGATGGCCAACTTTGTCTGGTCCCCAGAGAAGTGACAGTGGTTAAACAATCCCAGTGTTAATGCTGCTGGAGTCATGTCAGGGATGCAGCCTGGGTGGGGCCATGCTGGTGCTCAGTCTCTCCCACCCACTGAGCCACCTCCTGTGGCTTTTCCAGACCCTGGGGAACAGGAGAGTGTGTTTATGGCCAGCTCAGAAGGGGCTGAGTGACAGGCTGTGACCTCAGGCCCTCCTCTGGTTTTCTTGAAGGAGGAGAACAAGGTTCTAAGTTGGGTGACCACAATGGGACCATCGTGGAGGGTGAGGGCAAACCAGGCCAGGCTCCCAGGGAGGCACAGCTGATTCACAGATGGTGACAGAGCAGAGGGGTTGGTGTCCCCTCCCAGCCCACAGACCCCCTGCACAGCAGGGATGGTGCCACGTGCTTTTGGATGGACACTTTTGTTCCACGTTGGCAAAACACCACAATTTCAAGAGACAACCCAACAAATCCTTCCTCACCTTGCTCCCTCCTCCCCTCCCATCTCAGCCACCTTCCTCTTTCCCTGAGGAGTGGAAGGGCTGGGGAATTTTTGTGCCTTGGTGATCTTTAGCCTTGGCCTCCCTGCAGCTGCAGCAACCTACAGCAGCTCTGTGGCTGCTCCAGAACCAGCCTGGTTGTGTCAGAGCTCAGCCTGGACAGAAAAAGCCCCTCTTTAGGGCCTGGATCCTGAAGATTCCAGAAATCATTGAAATCCCCTGGCATTTGAGCTCCTGAACACTTTCTGAGCTATAGGACATCATCAGGAAAGGGACCCTCACCTGCTCATGTCCTTTATCATCCCTCTAATCCCCTGCGCTGGAACAGGACAACAAAGAGCTTTTAAATTCACCAAATTACCAACAAAACCTCATGTGTTTTTCCAGGTAACATCCACTGGACCCTGCTTTTTTCAACTTTTTCAGTCAAGCACATTCCCTCTGTGGCATAGAAAGGGACTTCAATCCTCAGTTTCCCAAGAGGTCTTTTAACAGCAAGCTGGAGGGAGTGGAGAGATGACAAAGAATTTTAATGGAAGGCAAATTAAGCTCTTTATAAGCCACTTCCAAACTGATTTATATAGCCAAGGCTGCTCAACTACACTTTCACAGTGGAAAAGTCCCTTAAGAAAACACCTTCAAAAGACTGATCCAATTCTCCTTGAAGCCAGGAGAGGCAAATCATGCAAGTCAAAACTGGGGCTAAAATGTGCAAAAAAAATCCACAAAATCACCATTGAATAGATTGTTCCACAGTCCCCTGAATTCCAGATGCTGGAGCCTAATGGATAATGCTGAGCTATCAAAACATGAATGTACGTGGAGTTTCTTTATTCTCAGCATTACGACTTAATTTCTCAGCATTAACGTTCATTTCAAAGCAAGGAATGTTGCTTGGCCTCCCCTGGGACCCCTAAAACCCTGGTGTTTGTATTCCACCCCTGCAGTTGGAGCAGGGGGTGGCAGGGAAGTGCTAAAGCCAAATGTTTCCCCCTTTGCAGGGCGCTGGAGAATGTGCGGCGACACCTCTGCTCAAAGGGAACGGCTTTGTTTAGATAAGCCACGGCAAACACGAGGCACAGGCCCTGCAGGGACGGCTTCAGGGGCTGGAAGAAGGTGGAATATCAACTTTCAGTATTTGTGGGTGGAAAAAAAAATCTGTCCATGGTTTCCATGCAGTTTCAGCCTGAGGCTTTGCCTCCCCTGGGGAAATGTCATTCCTTGGCTTGTGACCCACCCAACTGAACTGGCAGATTAAGGAATGGCAAGACAGAAGTTTTGGGCTACCCAGGCCAGGACAATGTCTCATCATCAGAGTAATCTCCCCTTGGAAAAAGACCAGACAAATGTTCCCGTTGCTCAGATGATTGCAGAATGTGTGATTTGTAAACAGCCATGGAAACTGTACCAGCAAATACCAAAAGGAAAACTGAACCATTTCCATAATTGTTGAGCTGGGTCCAGCAGTGATGGCCCAACTCTGATCAGCACCTTGTGGTGGGATGGTGTCCCTTTCTCCCTGATCCCATCTGGTGATCACTTGTGCACAAGGCCTCCTTGCCCTTGATGGTATCACTGGTTGTGTAACAGCTGAGGCTGTTCTTGCTCATCCCCACCTCAATTCCTTGGGAAGTGCTGTGGTGAACCCTGGCAACCCCAAAGTGCCACCGGAATGGCTCCTTTTGCACTTCCCTGGTGTCTGTGCCCACCAAATCCAAAGCAGGCCAATTTCATGTGACAGGGTTAATGAATAAATATGAAATCATGTAAGGAAAGGGCTCTTAGCTCTTCATTCCATCCTTCCCTTCCACTAGTGCCTGGCAAGTTGTTGTCTGCAAGCAGGACCTCACTGTGCTGCACTGTTCCCCAGAAGAGCACACATCCAGGAGGGGTAAAAGAACCAACATTCTCAAGGTGCAGCAGTTTGGGGGCATAAATTCCACATATTCCTGTTGAGATAAATGTGTGCAGTGACCCTGCACTCAAACATGTTGATAAATAACACCAACAGGGCAGTGAAGGCCATAACCCCCTGCTGGACCTGGAACAGAGGAAGGGACTGGGGGAGTGTTGAGTCTCAAATCCTTTCTAGTGACCTCAGCTCTCCCTGTTTGAGCAAAGCCACCTCCAGACAGATCTTCCATCTGCACCTCTCACCCACCACATGGGATTCACCAAAGCTCCCTGCACCTCTCTAAGTGCTGAAGAACTTGGTCAGCACCTGATCAGTGAGCAACAGTGGAAATTCCCCTGCACCCCTACCCAAAGCTCAGAGTGAGGGGCCTCCTATGACCACACAACAAGCAGCAACTGAAATGCACCAAGAGGAGGAGGTTGGTGTTATTCCAGAAGCTGCCCCAGTGCCATGCACACATGGGTGGGCAGAGCTCCCTTTGGCACAACTTCTGCCCAGGCTGTCTCTGTACCCATCAACGTGCAGCTGATTCTACCCCACTGCTTTGGCCCAAAGGATCAAATATTGATTATTGTATTTGGAGAAAGAGAAGTGGATTGTAGCAGTGTGAACTGAGAAGTGAGTAAACCCCATGCATTCACTCATCTTTCCCTTTAACAAGGATGGAAGTTGTTTATCAAAATGAGGAGCAAAACATTTTAAGTGAGTCCCACGAGCCATCCCAGCGCCAGATCTACAGAAAGCTGTAGAACAGAGGCTCTTTAACCCCTTCCTACAGGAGATTCACAGCCTTGAGCTGCACAAACCCAGCTGGGGAAATGCTACACTAAAGCCTCACTTTCAGCTCAAAGCACAGTGAAACAGCCAAGCATGACTGGAGGTGAGAATAAGGCCTGAGATTTTCAGGGCCCTCAACTCCAGCCCGACAGGTTCTGTTCTGTCATAACCACATCTCAAATCTTTTCTCCATCCCTGCATGTAAATCCCACTATCAAGTAGAGCTACCTGGGAGGGCAGAGAGAAGGGGCTCCCAGGAATCTGTCTCACTTCGGTCTGTGGAGTGGTGAGACAGGCTCCTGAGAGGCAGCAGACTGGAACAACCATCCTGAGCCTCCAGGGCTCATTAACTCTCCTTGGCCACATCTGGGATTTGCTACATGATGCATGGAGCAGGAATTTCCACCCTGTCTCCAGGAAAGAAGTCCTGCACCCCGGGCTGATCAGCCACCACACCAACCTCCCTGCTGATCGCAGCGACTCTGATTAAATCATGCCTGAAATCTGAAATGTAAATCAGGTGGGGAAGGCATCAGTGGCAGCAATGTAAAGGCTCAGTGCAAACCTTCCCAAGATGAACTGTCCTGACCTTGGCTGGTCTGACAATGAAAGTGTGACATCATGTGAAAAGGGGCTCTAAGCTCAACCCAGGTGCTGGGAGCTGCCTGGCGTTGTGCAGAGCCCTGAGGTGTGAGCAGGGGGATGCTGGGGCAGGAGAAAGGCTGAGCACAGACAGGACACACTCAGCCACACAACAGCCAGTGCAGCACAGCACAGAATTCTGCTCTGCACTGAAAATGCTGGGATTTGTGCTCCTTGGTGCCAGCTCCACTTGGGGCTAACACCGTTAAGTAAACAGAGTTCCTGATACTCATATCACGTGTGAGTGTTCCTACAGCTCTGGGATCATGCCAGCAGCACAATAATGAGGGTTTTTTCCGTGTTTGCTTGGACTCAGGATTCCCTTGGACCTTGCAAAGTGCTTGGAGCTGCCCCCACAGGACACAGCTATAGGAGAGCACTGTGACTTACAGCCAGAAAGCACATCCATGCTTGAGAGCCCCTCCTGGCCAGCCATCCTTCCTCTGTTGCATTCCCCTAAGGAAATGGCCTGTTCCCCATGACTGACCTCACCTTGCTGAACAACAAGGCCCTTCCCAAAGGCTCTCCATGAGCAGCTTTTCACCCCATTGTGCACTGCCAGGCCAGCTGCTCACCCTTTCCCCACATCCCAGAGGCAGTGCTGGCACAGAGCTGTGCAGCCACAGCCTCTGAGATAAATTCTCCTGGCTCCTGTTCACAGGGGGAACCAGATCAGTGCAGAAGAGGCAGGTTTGCTGTCCATGAACCAATATCTGGGAGCACAGTAACTGCATTTCTCATTTGTTGCATCCTGGTGTTTTGGAGAGCACAGTCCAAAGAGTAAAATCCATCACTGGGAGCAGACTGGAATGGGAGGGGCAGTTGTGAACATTTCAGGATGTGCTGTAAAACATCACCTGCACAACAGAGTGGGGATCACACACAACTGTGTAAACTGTTCTTTATTTTTTGCTGGTTATTTTTTTGGAACATCCCCTGGCTGTTCGACAGTGATCCTGAGGCAAGGAGAACTCAAAACAGAGAATCTGTTGTACAACACAGATTTGACATGAGCTGGGTGATTTTTACATTCAGATCATTACTAATTTCTTGTGGGAATTCCATTCCCATATGAAGCATGGCTGGATGAACATTAGGGTGCACACAAATACCAAGACCACCACCACAAACTGCAGAAATTACACAGCACTTTTATAATACTGAAAATTCTCTCCCACTGGCAGTAAGAGTAAACATGTCCAAAGGTTTCTTTGTCTGGAGAGCAGCTGCAAGGAATGGTTTCAACATCAAAATCAACTGGAAAAACAATGATTTCAGGTAAAGTGTTAAATCTAACTAGGAAAAGAGTTCTACAATAATCCTAGTTTTGAGTACTGCTGTTTGGCAGTCTCCTTCCTGGTTACAAAAACCTCTCTTCACACCCAGCTCACCACAGTCCAGCTGAAACTTGAGCAGCCTCCAAATAGACAAGGAATGGAAATAGGAGAAAAAGAGAGAATAAATCAAAGCCAACCAATTAATTTTCATCTCTCACATTGTTCTTCCTGCTCAGCTGGGGAAAGAGAACCTTTCCAAGTGAGCTCAGAAATGCTGTGGGTCCCTTCATCCATTCCTGTCAAGTCTTCAGTGAAGAAGGTTGGAAAATGCTGACGACAGGCAATAAAGTAGAATCACTGAAATTCATAAATCTGGACATTTGGAAGAAAAAAATACCTGTATGCAAGAATAATGAAGAAAATATTTGTCAGCATTTAAATGAACTGAGAATTCCAGACTGGAGGCCTCTTCTGCTCAAAAACTCCATGGAAGTTCACAATTGTAGAAAAACCCTTGAGAGACACAATGCACAGCACAGCTGTGGGAGATGAGAAGGATAAATTACTCTGGTTTTTCATTCTGGACACCACTCATACCTCCTAAATTTGGGAAAAGAAATTGTTTTTCTGCCCCTTTCTCCCTCCCTCCATATTTATGTTATGAACTACAGAAACTCAGAAGTAGCAGCATTTCTGGTTCTTTTTCAGAAGAAAGATAACAGGCATTCTGTAAACCCCTGTGCTCTCCTTTCTGCAGCACAGCCAAAATGTAAAAATAGAGCTCAGCAGAGCTGTGAATTGCTTCCATTCACCCTCATCAACACTGGAATTCATCATTCCAAAGTCTACCTATCAGGACAGTCAATAGCCAGGCTAGTTAGGATAATACCCAAGGATTAAAAACAATACTGTCATGATTTCTGCAGCACCACAGGAATCCATTGTAAAATTAACACTGTATTTTCAGGTATTTTCTCAGTCACATTTTCAAGATGATGCACACAAATCAAACTGCCCCAGGGCAACAGAGCATTACAGTGCATGGTAAGACTCAGCTTTTTCAGGGAGAGGAGGGAAGAGCAAACTCTTAGCAAAGCTTTGCCAACTTTATGTCCCCTCACAGATAATCTAAATATTCAGATTTCAGCATTATTGGTTAGAGTTTAAAACGAAAGTGACTGCAGTAATGACCTACCAGTAGTACTCAACAGTATGCTACAGGAGCAGATAATAAATGAGAAGCTATTTCCATAAAATTTCTAATAAATACACTCCCTAAATTCTAGTGTCAGACAAAAATCCCTGAGTTAATTCTCATCACTGTAAGGTCTCCTGTTTCCCAAAGAAGTTTTGGTTCAGTCAGACAGAAAATCACTTCCTGATGTGCAGCTGTCAGTGCTGACTCAAGGTACACTTTTACAGGGTATGTATTTAGTTTTCTACAGCAGTGCCAGAGATTCAATGAGCATCTGAATCCCTGCAGTGTAACAAAGCCCATGGGAGTCAGCTATCAGAGGGCAGCCACAGGCAGGAAGGCAGCTACACCTGGTTAGCAGGAGTTTAAATTGGAAAAATAAAGGCAAGTTCATTTTTTAGGCAGATAATGTCACATCTCATGGTCACCTTGGTTTTCTGCTGGGTAAAAATGCTGACAGGAGCCACTGCCAGTGCCACAGGAGGAGCTGAGAACTCCTGGCCCAGAGTGGATGTGCTGCCTCTGGTACTGCCAAACTATTCCATGGCTCACCTGGAGTCCAGAAACCTCAGCCAGAAACTTTGTTATAAAAACAACTGCAGTCTTTTCCAGGGATCTTTTTCTTTGGGATCCTACCAACATTTCTAGTTAGCTCCCTGGCCTCACCACATGTGTCTATTTTTAAATGAAGCTCCTAGGTAGAAGGATATTTCCAAGCAAAAAGGATTTCTGAAGCAGTACTGACCTGCATCACCTGGGTGCCTCCAGGCCATCCATCAAAAACGAAAAGTAACTTTTGCACCCTGAGAGAGCCAAGTGATCTGTTGGCATGAGAAATCCTGATCTGTCAGCTCAGGAAGAGAGAAGGTGATTCCAGCTCTGCTCTTTGCTGTTCCTCCCCATTAGACAGGAGAGGATCAGGCACATTCAATCAGCCTTTGCTTCCTTAGGGCACAAATCCCTGAGGAGATAAGGCCACTTTAGGGCCATCAGATCCCACCTGATAGAAGCAAATGCTGAAAACCCCACCATGCCCTCAGCTACTCCTTTCAATCTATTAAAATGAGGAACTTTTCTTGTGAGTACCCAATACCCAACAAAGCCCAGTCGGTTTTGAAAATTGCATTCACATTCAGGGGGCTAAAAAATAAGGAATTATAAAAGACTACACGGAAGTTCACAGACATCTGAGGTAAAATTAGGGTTCCAAAAAAGTAAAATTTCCCTTCGTTTTCGAGGCAGATTTTCATCTTTTAAGCCCAAATCTTCTCTGACACACAAAACAACATAAAATATAGAAACACTTTAGTTCAAACCGGAAACATTTGTAAAAATGGGGGTAAGAGAGAAAAAGAGAACAGTCTTTCACTTGGAGGAATACTGAGGTACTTTGAATACTACTCAAAAGTAGACATTAATTGAAAAAGTCTATTATTTACTGCAAAATGAAAACACCAAAACAAAATGCTATTAAAAGCTATTATGCTTGCTAATTAAAAATTACTGCTAATTTAAAAATTACATCAGGATGACTCAAGTGTGCTGACATAGAAAAACTATATTTAAAAAAACAATTAGCAAATATTGTCATGACATGCCCATTAAACTGAGCTAAACTGAGTTGGTCTCTGGATCCATCTTAGGAAAAATCAGGGTAAACACTTGGAATCAATAAGTTCTTAATGTGAACTGGCTGAAATTTGGGAAATTAGTCAAGCAATAGGAGTCTTTCAAGGATTAGGACAATGTGCATTATTCTATGTGCATATATCACATTATGCACAAAAAGACTGATGTAATGTCCATTCACCTTGCTGTCTTGCAAGAACAAGTTATTTCAAGTTTCTGTTTTGTTCACCATGAGCCCTAAACCATTTTTGCATTGCAGAAATTCTTCAGACCTTTTTGTCTGCCATTATTACATCATCAAAACCTCACATTTTACAATGGCAAAGACAAATTGTCCAGTAAATGAAGAGAGTGACTCAAGATTAAAGAAGGACCATCAGTAATGGAGCTGAAAAGAGCAATACTTGTTCCAGTGGCAGCTTTGGTCAGTCATTGCTCCTTTAGGATGTCCAGCACTCACTGCAGCAGTGTTGGCACCTCTCTGGTTCTTGCTGTCCTCCTAAAGCTCAGTTCAGACAGTGTCAATAGGTTGTTATTGATCAACCCAATTAAAAATTATTAGAACCAAACTGAGAAGGCCAACACAAATGCCAAAAATAACCAAGGCACATGCCTGTGAAGAAAGAAAAGCAACAATTAATGTTTTGCTGAAAGAAGTGTTTTACATGTCCAAGGCTTATGAAAGTCCACAAGAAAAGGTACAAATAGTGTCTTTTAAAACAATCTGTAATGTTTCCAATTACTCAGTCTTCAAACACAAAGTATCTGCTTAGTAGGAAACTAAACCAAGCCTGGGATAGTTTCACTGGGAACTCCTGGAGCAGTCTGGTTTCCCTGCTCACGCTACCCAGCTGCACAAAAAAATAATGTGCCCTTTACAACTCTAAACAAATCAAGAAACTGATTTGTATTTTACTCAAAATACAATGAAAATTACAATGGATTTTTTTACATTTTTGAATAGTCAGATGATAATAAAACCACAGTTCAAGAGACTGCAGCTTGCTGATTTATAACAAGCCCCCAAATCTGCTGGAACTAGTCATGGCTTTAGATGGTCAGAGGGCATCATTATTAGATTTTCTTTCAGATTCCCTGTTTTGTCAATGCAAGAGCAGCCCCATGAATCATAAGAATGACAGAAAGACCATGTATAAACAGTGTCAGCATTTTGGCCACTGCCAAGAAGTTGCCCAGTTATAGTGCAAAAAGCTCCTGCACAAATTCCAACCCAGAACTTAACCTACTACAACAATAGAGAAACCACAAAGAGAAGAAAAACAACAAAAAGGAAGAGAAAAAAAAAAGTTTTTGTGAAGTCTTTTATAGAAAACAAGCACAAAAACTGTTTCAATTAAATGCAGTTTAGCTTTGTTCCAACTGCCCAGACAACAGAGTAGCAGGTAAAAACTGAGCAGAAACTGGATTAAAAGTCAACATCTGAAAGTTACAGGGAAAAGCACATACTCAGATCAATGGTGCAGTATGTGGACACACTTGCCAAAAACCTCTGGTGAAGCAGGAGTTTCAGAAAGACCAGAGCTACCAAGAAGGGTGAAAGAAAATGCTCAGAGATTTTGTGAGCTGCAATGAAAACAAGAGCTTTGCCCCTTGGATTGTGTGCTCCACTGTGTATTAAAATGCATTTAAAATGAGCCTGTTTAAATATTATTAGTGCAGATGAAAAACCAGAAAACATACCCCAAGTTTCTGTGGTGATATAAAGTCCTCTCTGTTAAGTTTAAGATAAAATAGTCCAGGATATACAAAAAGCAAACACGTTGATGTGGTTGAACCTTTAAGAAACAGAAAGTAAGATTTTGTTTAGAGAAGACTGAAGAACACTGCAGAATCATATACTGAATTTCTTGAAGTTAAAATAGAAAACAAGAAAACTAACCACCACAAGAACTTACCAACTACTCCAAACACATTTTTAATGTCTGGCACATACATTGCAAACAGAACAACAATTGCATTCAGGGTTAAGGTGACAAGGATATGGCAAATCCACGACTCAGGAAGATGAGAGAAAAACACCATCAACACAGCTTTCCTTGCCTGCACAAGACAAAGACAAACATTGTGTGGGTAAATACATATCTACACACATATTTTTTCATCTTACCTCAATTTCACAACCTTAAGAATTACATCATCCCAGATGTGAAAGAACATTTTAAAAAAATCAAAATGCCAGAAGCTTAGCAATAGTTTAATGTTTTGTCTCTCTGCAGTGTAGAATGTAATTTATTACTGTATTAAAGCAAGATTTATCACATGGTCATTAGTCTTAAGAAATTACTGGCCCTTCCCTTTTTTGGAGGGACAAAAGAAGGTTTGGGGGATAGTGCTTTGTCTCTTTGAAAATGCCTGGTAGCAATGTCAGCATGTTGCCAACTGATACATAATCTTTACAGTGCTTCCACACACAGAGTTTTGCCTGCACAATTCTTTTTGGTCCTAAATGAATGCATTTTCAATTCTACCACAGTACTGATAAGCTAAAGTAGGGGTTTTTTTCTTGGTGAAATAGGTCCATATGTGGTTTAAATTTACAATTAAATTGAGTTTCAAGTATAAGTGTGTTTGTGTGTGGGTGCGTGCATGTAGAAAGGAAAAACCAAGTCAGCAAAACTCAATTTAAGAGGAAAAAAAAAATCAAACTAAATAAACTTTAGAAGTTCTGAATTCTCTAAATTAAAAACAATGCTGTGGGCTAGTTTTAATCTGAAATCTGTCTCAAGAGCACAAATTAGCTTAGTGGTTAGTTGTTATTTTGGAGCTTTCATGGAACATATGCAAATATGTGGTCTTTGATCAATCACTTGACAAGTGAATAAGATACACAAGAGTAGATGTGACTCAAGAATTGCAGTCTGCAAAACATTAGTGACCAGTGCTCAGTGCCAGCTCCAGAGCTCTCAGGAACACTCACTGGGAAGTGGATCAGAGGCACTGTCAGGAGCACAGCAAAAAGAATGGCTGCTCTCACAGTCATGACGATGGTGTCGTGGGGCAGGTACCTGGAGTAACCCTGGAGCAGTTCAGAGTCCACTTTGTCTGAAAAGAAGACAAATTAATTGCTTTGTTAATCACTGGAGAGCTGAGGTCATTAGCAAGGCATATTAAGGTGACATTCAAGTGGATCCATCTGCTTGGGGGGATGCAGAAACACTCTGGGATTACTGATACACTAGGATGCAAAATCTTCAGGGAAATGAAAAACTTCAGGAGGCAAAGCCAGGCAGAGCCTCTGCTGAAGCCAAAGATGCCTAAAGAAAAGACACAAATGTGAAGAAGACACCATAAAAAAAATGAAATTAAAAAAGAAGGAAATTTATAGCAAAAGTCAGAGCACTGAGAGTGGCCTGCTACCCTGATTTATTTTATTTCTTTTTAATCTTAACTCTGCTTTTTTGGACTTTGGAATGGACTGAAATTTTCAAAGTCTGGTCACCCTGGGAAGTTTCAAATTCACAGAAAACAGAAGAAACCATCTGAACCACAAAGAGATGAAACATGCCTCATTTCAAAGAGGGAACTCTTCTTTTGTTTCCAATTTAAAATAAAATGTTTTACATTTTCTCAGACTGGTGTTTCAGGAACAGGGAACAGACTTTCTCTGTTTAAAGAAGTAAGTTAATTAAACAAGACAACCAAAAAGTGAAAAGGAGAAGAAGCTTGCAAGGGAAAAAAACCAAATGAAACAAACAAAACAACTCTCTTACAGACATCCACTCTTGATTCCAGCATTTCAGGCTCCTGAGTCTTAGAGTTACTAAAGGAAATCAAGCCTGCAGAAAACCAAAAGCATTCCCAGTGAAAAGAGACTCAAAGTCTATGGTCAAGAGAGGGTCTGGTCCCAAAGAAATCATGGCAGTAAAGGTAACAGGAACTGGGATGGCTTCCAGGACTATTTCTTTTTTCTTCTTTTTTTTCCCTTTCTTATTAAGATTTCATCTGGACAGATGATTACCCTGCACTGCCTACTGAACCTCTCTGAATTGCACTTAAATTTATATTCTCCAACAAACCTCATGGAGACAGTCAGGAAACAGCAACAGTGGCCAATAGGCTATTAGGGCCTTCAGGACTCCCCATATAATTTTTCTGAAGTTTCTGGACAGCTAGGGAATATTTTCAGACATGCTGACACTTGGGGGTAAAAGGTACAAAAGTCCCTAAAAATCTGGACTTATTAAATGCTGAAAGCCAATATTCTTAGTGCTTTGTCACACACCATCTCATCCCCACGATCAGGAATTATAAAACACTTGAAAAGAGAGGAAATCTTAATCAGAACTTTACTGCCTTACAGTCTCCTGTAAGAATTTTTATTCATTCCAATCAGTGAAGTTCAGCATGTGATCATCTCATAATCAGAGTTTTCAGAAGACATCAGAAGGATCCTCATGGATGACTGTGATGCATTTATGTGACAGCACTGGTATGAAACTACAACAGAATCAGCAAGTAGAGGAAATTTGATAAACTAGTTGTGTTATCACTGCTGTATGAAATAGAAACTCACCTACTCCTGCCAGGGCTGTGATGGACCTTCAGAAAAAGGCCACTGTGTAGATAAAGGGGTCTGAAATCTTTCTGTGCACTTCTCTGCACAGGAATGCCAGACAGAAGAAGTCATCCATGTTTAAACTCTACTAAAAATCTGTACCCAGAAGTATTTAGAAGTCCAAATGTAGAGTAATTAAATTGGTACTGCAGCACAGTCACCTAAACTCTACAGCAAGTGAAAATGCCTGTAGAATTTGGTAGGGCAAGTATGATACCAATCACTCTTCTGATTGGTAATAAAAAGGCAGAGTTAGTTTATCAAATGTCAACAACATTTCTAAGAAATGTGCACTTCTTTGTTCACTTCATGGATCAAACAGACATATTTGTGGCTCAGGAACTGCATGCAAGACCAGAGGCATGTGCTGGAAGACCCAGCTCAAAGCCTATTCTTCTGAATTTTTAATTTCTGAGGGTTTAAGTGTGCTAATGCCTGAAGCACTCCAGGCAGAAGACATTTATCATTTATCATTAACCTTTGTCCTAAGAAATACCTGGAGAACATACTTACCATAAAATGTCAGGTACCCAAAGAGAGCAGACACAAAGTAAATTAGGAAACTCAGACCAATTCCTGTGACAGTTACATTCTGCATTCTCCTTTTGGATGGACTAAAATGGGAAAAGAAAAGGAAATCAGTGTTGTTTTATCTGCATTGCACAATCAATATAGCACCTTGCCCTTCATAAGGAAGTATTGGCCTTATTTAAGACCACTGAATATTTGCTGAGGTCTCTGCTGTCACTGATATTTAGGAGGTTTAAAAGTATTTTTAATCTGGTAATTAAAAGGGCACTTTTCAAGCAGACAATTAACACTGTCCCCACCTTGTATGGAATTTAGACATCCCAGTGTCTCTTTTAAATGAAAATTGGGATTGACACAGGATGACACCTATTCAGAGTCAGGAACAGAATCTGTGTCAGAAATCCTCACTGGATCATAAATGGCAAATGCAGATTCAGTCACAGCCATAAAAACTGACTATTAAAGTACCTGAAGAAATGACCTTTTTTTTCTCCTGCCAATATCCTGACATTGATGATGGAACCATATTTGCTACTTTTCTCTCCTCTAAGAGAGAAAAAGCCAGCACAGACTAAAACTCTACATTTCCCAAAACCATGAAAGCTCCTTATTCTGCAGTATTTGATGGCACTGACTCAAAAATAAAAATGACTTGGGATTTATTTAGGAAAAGTATTACAGAAAAGGTTATAATTATACTTTAATATTGCATGCATTCATACATTACCTTTGGAGCTCACAATAGATTGGCAAGACTGAGGTATGGCACAGAAAAGAGAAGGCCATAGTTGGTATTGCATAAGCACTCTGAAATGGAAAGAAAACATCTTGTAAGTTGTTTGCTATTGCTGCTGGTTGGAAAAATATCTGTATGAACTCAGAATTCAGTTCAAGTGTTGGAAGTCACTGGAAATATCTCCAGATGAATGCTTTGAGATAAATCTCCACAAGGCAGAAATGGTGTCCCTAAATCAGCCCACAAAAATTCAACCTTTTCAACTCAAGTAATTTCAAGTGGACATAGCTGAGTTTCATCATCACAAGTCCTGCTGCCTGTAAGCCAAAAATGGAAGATTCTTTTTTGACTATACTGAAGGAAGAGCAGGATGTGTCCCAGAGCCAGTGTATCATTTGTGAAATTCTGTAAGAGGTTTTCCAATATCCTGTGTCCCAATCATTTGTGAAATTCTCTAAGAAGTTTTCCAGTATCCATGGCTACCTGTCAAATTACTGATTCCTTCACCCTGACCTCACTATTTTATTACTCCTTTAGAAAAATCAGACAAAACATAAAATATAAAAGAAAATATTAACAGGAAATATAACATGCTTTGGCATCTAAAGTTTTAAGACAGTTATGTAATTAAAGACGCAACCACACAATTAGTGGTGCATTATTCCAAAAATTTGCAATAAAAGAGATGAATCATCTAGGACAGCTTACTGCAATTGCCAAGTAGAATAAGCTGAACTATATCAAACACTTTCGTGCTGAAATAATCAGGCCCATATTGGTAAACATATGCCACTTTCTATTGATAAAGCTAATTTTAGAAAAGAAGTAGAGATGAGTCCCAAGATTCCTCAAAGCACAAAAGGCCAGAATCTCACAGTAGACGTTTCTGGTCAAAGCAACATTTCTTCTTTGATCTACAGACAACATTTGTCTGATGTTTGCATTGCCCAAGCCTTCTTTTTTTTTTTTTTTCCTTCCCTTTTTTTTTGGGAGGGCAGGGTGAACTTTTCTTTTTTCAGAGAAATGCAGCCACATCCCTCCTAAATCCCACTACAGGGCTCTCCCATATTTACCTCTTTCCCTTCCTCTTCACCCCACAGAGACCAGGGTTCTACATCACACTTCCTCTTCTACAGACCTGAATGAGTGGTTACATGACTAAAAATGCCACGTTAATTAACAAATACCAGAGCTGGCACCTAATGAGATGCACAAGATTGGATCAGGCCTGAAGAATCAGCTTCAGGTAAGGAAAAACTGAGGTTAGGTCCAGGCAGTGTCAGGAAACCTGCTCTACCCTGCCAGGAACTAAGAGCACACAGCCAAGCAGCACCAACTTCCAGTTGAGGGCATGTTAAGTTGGTTTGATCTGATTGCATGATGAGATTGATCACTGCTTCATCTTTTATACTTTCTTCTTCAGTCACATTTTCAAAATATTGTCAAAAATGCTAACTTGGACAGTCAGCCTTCATATAAAAAAAAAAAGTGAGACTTGATAACACTTGGCAGCAGGTACAGAAAATATTTCAGCAGCCCATAACGAGTTTTACACGAGGACAGCTTACCCTGGGTAAGGTTTAAACCCCAATTTTTTAAAAACCACCACCCCCCTTTAAGTTTGTGTTATTGTTAATAGAGATTACCTCTTTTGAAAGATGAAAGAGCTTTGCTTTACAATCCCCAGTAGAATTTGAGACCTGTAAAACGTAAATGCAAAAAAAAAAAAGACATAATGAAAGAATAAGCCCAAACCACAGACATGAGACTTTTCAGATTCTGTGATGATTAATAAAAGAAGGAATTTAAATTGCAAGCCATTCTGAAAGTGTTAATGTAAAAAAAGCAATACAGTTTACTAGTAAAATTAGAACTTCAAACCAGCATGCACTTTACCTGTAAAGTCTCTATGGCACTACTCAGAGGTAGAGGACAAGGGATTGACCATTTTTTAATCATAACCTGCAGAGACAATGTTATTTCATGTATGAATGATATCCTAAAGATCAGTTTTCAATTTAGACACACAGAGCTGAAGTAGCAGCCTGCTGGAACACACAGCAGGGAGCTGCACCCCGCAGTAAATTCCCAGCCCTGCCTGGCAGACAGGAGACTGGACAGAAAAGCCTGTCAGTGCCATTCCATCCAGCTGCTCACCCTGCACAGCTGGCAGCCTTATGGGACGTGGAGGTGGGGCACTGCAGTGGGCTCTGACAGGAGCTGGAACACCAGCAGCACTCACTCCCCAGCCCCTCTCCCTGGGCTCCACACCAGGGGCCTCCCGGCCGGAATCACGGCGGCCTCGGCCATCGCGGCCCCGAGCCCTCAGCAGAGATAGAGCAGGGCCCAGGGCTAATCTTAAAAGGCAGCAACATATGGTTTGGACTAGAAAGCAAAGGAAAAACAATAAATGCAATTATTGTCCCAGAATGTCATTGGGCCTTCAGCTACACCCTGCTGGTTTAGGGACTGCCAAGTAACAGGGCCGAAAATCAAAGGGAAATTAAAATAAGAAATGTTACCTCCTTTTTCAGGAGCCCAGTTTAAAATGATAGTTGCATTGCTCTCCTCACCCTAATTAATTTCCTATTGTAGTTGCCTGGCTTTAGAGGTTATAATTCTTTTGAAGCCTAAAGCAAATAATTAAAAACTTAATTAAAGACTCAGATCCACGAGAAGAATAACATGCAAGGGAGCTCTTCTCCTGGCTCAGAGAGCTGTGCTCTGAGTGCTGCCAAGTGGTGTTTCCCAGAGGATTAGATGCTCCCTCCTGTCACCAGTGCCAGGAGAGGCAAACAAATGTTACCTCTGGCCAAAATGTGGGGAAAGAAAACTGTGGGGACACAGCAGGCTGAGTGCATTGTGGCATTAATTTAGTTTTAAACAGCACGAGAACAACTCACTCAAGGTATGGAAGTGGGTGGGAGGCTGCTCAGCAGCAGCCTGCAAACACCAAATACTAAAATATAATTTGGGCCTGGGTTGTATTTAAAGGCACCCAGACAGGGGAAGGCTTTGAAGGCTCCAAAGGAGTCAGCTCTGTGGGAACTCCCCCACTCCAGGCTAAAGCTGGAACAGGCACTGGAAAGGGGCATGGAGCTGAAGGGCAAGGTTTGGGGAAAGTAAAATGTGCCTGGCAGTGGTGAAAGGAAGATTTCCTGCAAGCTGAAGAGCAAAGATATATATAAACATTGCAGAGGGAGGACCAGACAAGCCAAACCTAAAAGGCTGGAGAACATTTTTCTAAAATAAATGCAATACAGACTATGAACAGACTGAAGTGTATAAAAAAGAAGACAAAATAAAATGTACTCAGTGCATTTAAAAAATCCATATTTATATTTGCCCACCTGCTTAATTATTCAAATATGTTTGGGTTTCCAATTGTAGTCTAATGAGTTTCCAACAGGAAAGGATTTTTAAGCTGGCAGCACAGCCCAGTTAGCTGAGCAGTCATGCAGGCACCACAACTTTCCTCTAGAACTTTAAGCCTATTTCATATAAACATTCTTTTGAGTATAACAAATGTTTGGTTTTAAGTGAAAAAAAAAACTTAAAAATCAAGAGAGATTCTAGTGGAAAAAGGGTATTTCAAGCCCACACCAAAAACACTGCTGAAGAATGAAGTTAGGCTCCAAGTGTTCTAATATTCTCAGTGATTTTTTGTATCCTGCAGAGGGAAAACAGGAATCCCTTTATTCCAGCAGTACTGACAGCACTCAGCAAAGGGGCTGTCTGTGCATAACATCATTCATTGCACGTGGCAGCTTCCCAATCTGCAACATGTTTTGTTCTGGGAACATAAACAAGAGATTTAGACAAACACCATCAGCAATCATTAACACCTTTGCTGAACAAGCTATCAATAATGCTGTCTCCACACACACAAAAAAATACATGTCTCTTTAAGCTTCACCAATATTTAATACAGCAAGAGGGGAGGCAATAACAAAAAGAGTTTAACAATCACAATTTCTTTTCCCTGAGTATTCAAGTCAGTGAAGAATTCAACAACTGAGCAGCAAAAGTGCTCAGGACCTCACAGAATCTGGCTTTGAATTAATAGTTACACAGACTTGTTTTTCTCCTAGATCAGCTCATCTCAGTGTTTCAATATTTTTGCAAGTAAAGCCTAGAACCATTTTTTTGGCTTTAAAGGAAGAGATACTGAGGCACAGAGAGGACATTTGAGACTCAGAACAAAGAAGTCTCCAGCCCTTTGCTCAGTGCACTCCCTGACCAGACTGACCAAGCCTCTTTTCTGCAGGCAGCAGTAAAATTGTGGCTTGCTGGCAAAAAGCTGAACAGATGGTGTGCACTTGAAAAGGCACAGAATTACTGTATATGCAAAATATAATTATATCACTTCCATATGACTAACACAGTTCTCTTCTGGAACAAATTAAAACGTATCTGCCACACAGAAATTAACAGTGTGCAAACTAAAACACCATTTCAACAGCACATATCACCCACTTCAAAGCAATTAGATATGAAAACTAAACCACATTTAATGCCTTTGACTTTCAGAGCCTGAACAAGTCAGAGGGAATTTTCTGTCAAGAGTATTGGTTTTCTGGAAATATCCGTAACGGCTTTTAAAAATTTTGACCTCAGTCAGATTTACTGTGGCTGCTGCTTTGCCATTTAACAAGAAGGAGTAAGCACACAAACTTAACCATTTCATAAAAAATCCAGCAGTCTGTACTCCTTCATTAGCACTTTCCACCCACTTTTTTGATAGACAATCACAGACTAAAATCTAGTTTAACTCATCCCAGCTTGGCTTGGCTGGACACAACTACTCCTAACACATTTACTTTTTCAGGAAAGCTGTTTTCAAATGCATCCACCCATTACAACAGCTTTCCTCAGAGATCCATACACATTCCCTTTGAAATCCAGGAGCTGAACTGGTTTTAAAACCCTTGCAACTTGCTTCAGCCAAAGGCCTATGTCAGCATTATAGTTAGTGCTTTTTCTTACCTTTTTTTTTCTTCTTTTTTTTTTTAAAGATAAATTTTAGGAGAGAGGTCAAAAGTTAAGGTAATTTATAAATATCACAAATGAATTTCCATTAACTCTGGAGAGGCTGTGGCTGCTTCTCAATGTTCAGCTTAAGAAGAATACTTCCCAAGGTCCTACAAACACTGCAGCTCTCCAGGGATACCCTAGGGAGATGTTTTGACAGCTTTGAAGTTTGGTTTTATCACATGGTTTAGTTCCTAATGGATTGCCTTGGTCTCCTGGATGGCATGTTTGTTCAACTTGCCTTCAACTCTGTTTATCCCTTTGTAAAACAGGTATTAAATGCAAGTCAATGCAAGCCAGAATGACAGGGCAGAGGGGGAACATTTTTGCCAGGCTCCCAAATAAGATTGAAACAGATGACAGAGTGAGAGTTGCTCAGTTGTACCACGTACTACACATGTGCATTAACACACTTTTTCCCTGTGAAAAAGAAAAAAAAGTGCAACTTAAAGGCACATTTTCCCTCTTAGATCTGCCTAGCAGGTCTCACTTTTGATATTTGGAAACATCTACCTCACAGGGGCCTTGAGAGGGTGAACATCAGGGTCAAAAACCCCCATATGGCTCAGAGAAAAGAACTTTTCCTTTCAGCTGGAAAGGAGAATAAGGTCATTGACATATTAATGAATCTTGTAAACTGCCTTAATGAAGTTCTAGTTTTCTTTGCCTTTTTCTGAACTCTGTCACTCCATTAGACATGTAAATTTAATTTATTTTGGGGTATATTAAATTTTCTGCTGCACTAGTTGCAGTAAGTAATAGTTAGAAGTTAAGAAAACAGAATTTCATTCCTCTACTAGTAGGGAAGCAAAAATGTATGTGCCAGCCCCCTTTGCTGCACCATCAGCAAAAAAAAAAAAAGAAAAAAAAAAAAAGAATTGTTATATTTACCAGCCCAAAATATAATTATTTTAACCCTTTTCACATACTTGGAAGTTCATACACATTTCCCAGCCTCAGCAAAACAAATGTAATCTGTCCAAGCAAGCACATACTTGAACTTGAAGAAAATTCTAAATTTCACATTAAAAATTAAGGGGGAGGGGAAGACAATTAATTTCAAAACAGGCTTATGAAAACATTGAAACAATAAGGGAAAAAAAATATATAAGCTGCACAGAGATTTTTAACTTACCACAAGAGTAAAGTACACCGTAAAGAGAAATGATAAACTACTTGTGTAGCCAAGAAAGCCTGTAAAATAACAGTAAAAATAAAAGAGAATTTATAAGGAAAGTGATCCTAATGTACAGCTAAAGCTTTACATTTTAGGCATGTTTTCTATTACAGTGCTTGGTATCTGGGGCTTAGGACTCAGAATAACAACATTCCAACTGCCTGTCACAGATCATTTATGTAGTTTTGTAGGGCAGAATTAGAACTGGCTTACCACTAATGGCATGCTGTAAGTAAATGCAGCTCTTTAATGTTCTGCTGTAAAGATTTTATTTTAGTATTGCAGACAAAATACTACTGCAACCCAAGTAATAGGTTAACTAGGCAAGGCTGCAAGGCAGAACACACTACAACAACTTCAGTAATCACCACCACCAGCAGCCCCCTGCCAGTTTAAATAAATAAATAACCCATTAAGGTTTTAAAGTCTTCAACTGTAATTGCTACTAAAGTAGAATAATATTCGCTTCTCTCCTTTAATTACTCACCAATTTTAGGAAGAAGGGCAAGAGGAAAAACAATGCAGACTGAGGTAAGCAGCAGCAGCAGTCTCCCATCGAGGTACCAAGACCTGTTGGAAAACTGATTTAGGATTGGTACAAAGCTCAGGAGTCCTAAAAATATGTTTAATTTAGAACTGTGATCTTAGCCAAAGCAACCACTAGGACAAGGAAAAAAAAATAATTTCCTGTCTCACATGCTACTTACATGAATTTGTACTCCCAGTTTCTACACTGATATAAAACAGAGCTCCCAGATAATGACAGAGGAGAGCACCATTCCCTAAGAAACCAACATTGCAAACAATGTTCTACAGGTAAGTGTCTGCATGGATCAGGGCTCTGCTGTGTGCCAATTAGTATTTCTCATCAGCACAATATGCAAATCCCTGCCCTGACTCACAGCAATGGTCAGAGGGAAGGGTGTTTCATACTCTACAAATTTCCTGCAGAAGTTCTCACACAGCACAGTGTGTATCTAAAACTGGATTACAATGAGCTGCATATTTACACACCTGAAGAAACAGCAACACCAATTCCCTCTCACTGCTGAGCTTCCCCTTGCATACATCCATGAAAGATGTAAAGGACAGAAGGGATAAAAATTATGCTGATGAAATCTGGTAGAACATTTACACATAAAACCACACATATTAAAAAAGCCTTGTAGAGGAACATGAAGTCCTCACACATTTAAAATGCATCTGAAGCATCAGAATCCCATCTCTGAAGTGAGGAAAGCACAGATGGATAAGTTGTTAAGTAACAGAAACATCTTGAGGGTGGCTGCCCTGACTTGGCAATAACCATATCCTGTACTGATAAACATCTTGCACATCAGCCTCCCACTTTACCACCTATAAACACCTTGACTTTTGACCTTCCAGTTTATTTAGTCCAGGATATGGTTAGCACCTAATAAACAGGCAGCACCTCGAGTTATCATGAGGGAAGTACCATAACACCTGTGTTAAAGAAGAATTATCATACAGGTATATTATATTAACTACTGCTGTACATCATGGACAGCCACTTGTGTCACTTGTTTGAAAAGATGTAACATAAGTGAACAGAGAAATTTCAAGGTTAAGGACATCTTCACTGTATCAAACCCAAAGCAAGCATTAGGTGACGATGTCTGTATTAAAAACAAGTCAAAACACATCATTCTTCAAAAAAAGTGCATTATTAGCTATGTCTGCTACTGCTACAGTGAAGAAGCAACTTTGCCAAAATCAGCTTCTTGCTGTAGTATTTATTCCTCATGTTGTTATTACTTAGCATTCCAATATTTTTAAACTTTTTCTTTCTTTCCAGTCTGGTGGATGTTCAGATTAGGAGGAACAGCATCGTGGCAGAGAACATAAGGATCTGCACTAGGTCTAGATGTGGGACCTCTGTTTAAATCTTCTGATTCTAAACATGCAACAAACCCACAGCTGCCACCGAGGTTCACAAGCTCAGCAAAACAGACAGAAAATTATTCTGGTTACTTTATGGTAAATGAAGAAATGTTTGTGGGTGAGGAGGGAACAGAGAGGAAAACAGCATTGAGGAAAGGAAGGAGAAAAAGTGATTTTGTACACTGCTTCATTTTGGAATACCAATTCTTAAACTTAAAGAGAACTCAAAACAACTGCATAGGGGACTGGTTATTGGAAAATGTGTTCATTTTCTCCTCAAAGTACTGTTGGAAAAATACACTTATTTTCCAAAGGCAGAATAAATGTTTTGATAGTGCCTTTAAAATCAATCTGATCTGTAAATTTAATCCTATATGATAAAAGCATTCAAAATATGAAATACAGAATATAAATCCTTGACTCTGCTGAAAAAGCTGTGGCATGCAGATGTTTCTCCTCCCTCCCCCATATTTTAACTAAAAGCAGACATTTATAAATCGCTTTAATTTCATTCCTGAATTCAACAGAACAGGATATTCATATGTTCTAAATTAGGATCTTACTCTCAGTTCATATCAATTATACAACACACAAGCAAGACAACTTAATTGCATCAATCACATCCTCTGACAGGGTCATTAAATGTTAACAGAGGGCTCACAAATTACAACTTTTTAACACAATTTGAAACTATGCTCATGTCATCAAAACTATGTGGAATTCTTGTTATGCAGACAGAAACATCTCCACTCAATATTAATAAGTGTTCATATTGTATGGTTTTGCTTTATAAAAAGACATGAGGATGTGTTAGACTGGCCCTGAGCCTTTCAAACACACACCTGCTAACCTCTATCTATAAAAATAATTTCATGCACAGAGCATTCTTTAAATGGTTTTCCCAAATGTACAGTTCAGGAGGGTTTATGCATATAAAATACTTTCACAGATAGTTTAACTGACACTTTTGATACATCCTAACTACAGTTAAGTTAAATTCTGCACCAAATGACAGTGTATCCGATGCTATAATGCCTTAACAGAAACAGAACAGTTGTGCAATCCCATCTGGGAACAAGTGGTCCAGGTAAAGAAGTAGAATTAAACTATTCAATATTTATGCCCTTTAAATAAATAAGTTGCTTCTCAGGCTTGGTATTTGATTACCTATTTTTGTTGAACAATTTCCTACAATTTAAAATGTCTGCTAGTAAAAAATGTACACTTAACATCTGCAAAAAAAATACACAGAAACAAAAAATTATGATCTACCACGGCCATAAATATGGCAGAAGAAATTAAATATAGATGTGGGCACGCACATGTGAATGTTCCTGGAATACTTCTTGATCACTGCACTTGAATAATTTGCTTGGACAAGTACTAGAGGAGGGAAATTGTGTTAAATAAACATTGATTGATGCAAGAACTCCAATTTCCAGAGGCACAAACTGGATGAGACCAAGCTGCCAATCACCTAAGCACTGGAGCTGTGGTTAGGATTCCTATGGACGATCTCAGCTCTTTCTAAATGAAAAGCTGAACTTCATTTCCATCTCCAGCTGTAATTTCAGCTAAGGAAGAAGCGTGGGTGTTGCCAGAGCTGACAGATCACTGAGGATTACAGCAGCTCAGGTGATTTGTAATAAACAGTTCAACACTGTAACCTGTCTCAGTGCTCACATCCAGGAGATCTGAGGTAGGACCTGGACAGACAAAATTGTTGAGAGCATTATCCCACAGGTACCTTAATGAAGAAGTTTTCACAGAGCCTTTTTCAGACAAAACAACCCTTTGAGCAGCACAGGGTACCTCCAGGCTCTACCTACAAGGAGTTTTCTTAAGCTGTTTGTTTCAAAGTGTACCTTTGCTGAAAGAAAAGCCACTTTGCAGAAGCAGAGCTGACATAAAATTAAAGCCAGCAGTAAGAGATGTTAGATGCTAAATTTGGGGCTGGACAGATTGGAATACACACAGCAGATACAGCAGCAGCTCAACAGCACTGTGTGTGGAGAGTGAGGCTGAAGTATGAGCTTGAAGGAGAAGGTTACAGAACCCAAATGAAAAGCTGATGACTACCACAGCTGGAAGAGATACATTAGCAGACTAAAAATAACATAAAATGTAATAGTTTAGGAAAAAAGAGACAACTGACAAAAAAACCTTACTAGAACTGTGAGAGCCCAGAGGGCAGAAAAGCAGAAAGCAAGATTACAGCCACAATTAATTTTTCAAACTCATTATAAAATCCAAAGTCATAAGCGATAAAATAGAAAATCAACTAAAGTACCTTTTAACAAACTGATTTCCCACTTAAAATTCACCCATAACATCCAGGAATAATACAAGCATCACATAGCTTTGAAACAATTCTCACCACATTTCCATCCAGAGCAACTTTTGAGCTCAAAACATCTGAAAATAGCAGTTTGGAAAAACTGCCCTAACGCACTCCAAGATACACTGTTACAAATGACAGCAGCACTGGAACAACTCAAACAAGATATTTCAGCGCTGAAGCTGCAGTGTTTGCCTTAGATTTCTTGGGACAGTTCTGATGGAAATGTGAGGGGCACACTCCTTACAAACAGCTTTACAGCTCAACTGTGAGAAATAACTTCTTTACTGGCAGCCAAGTTAAGGAATTATAAGCCAAGTCTGGAAACCTGGCGTTTTTCCCAAGACAAGTCCAATTACTAGAGCAAGACAACAAAATATTTTAATATGAATGCCTGCCATTTTTTGTACTGTCATTTTGAATTATGTGAAGAAGTGATAACATGACAGCAGTGGAAATGTTTCTTCTCCTCTCCCTCCCAGTATCTTCCTGCTTCCCCCTTTTAAAATATTACAGAAAGGAGATTCCTGTAGATGGAGTTTTGCCAGTGACTTTCAGGTCGTAGGATGGGAAATCGCCATGAGGAAAGAATCACGCTCTGTGTGTGTGTGCTGCAGAAGACTTCCACTAGCCAAACACATTTTATATTTCAACAACTCATGTAAATGACCATTTATTTTCACATGTGAGACCAGAGAAGTGTCAGTACCCATCTCTTTCCCTTTTTCCTTCAAGACAAACACAGAATGCACGAAGCATTTTCCCTTACCCGCTCTCGGCTCCGCTCAAAAGCCCCGCAACAGCCCCGGGCAGCTCAGACTTCACAACGAACAGATAAGATGACATGGCTGCGAACAGAGGCAGGACACATTTAGCAGAGGAGCCGCAGCATCTCAGCCAGCACGGCTGGACCCGCGGGGTTACGCCTGGAACATCTCAGCCCTGCCTGAGACACCGAGGCACCAGAACCAGAATTTATTTTCTCATATACTTCCTTTAAAAATAGCTGCAAGGATTGCACTGATGTCAGCTAATGCCTCCAAAGAGACTCTTACAGTGGGAGTCTTGAAACAAGGAAAACATAATTCAAAGGACTAAAAGGTAAAATAATATAATATATAGGGCTGCCCTTCTACCTGGGAATAGAGACCTACAGGCTAGAGACAGCTGCAGCACTCCTCCTTCCTCTTTATGAGACAATATTCATGACAAGAGTAAATAACATTTGTTTCCCTCAATACAACAGGGTTTTTTAAAGACTGTTTTCATAGTTGTTTGACTGCTGTTGTAATAAATAAATATAAGACAGAAATTGAAACATGAGTATAGGACTTGAAAGGGTTTTTTATACACTGCAAGGATTGGTCCTCAGAGCTGAGAGGATTATCAGTGACAGATCCCTGCTTCTCATGATAAATCCATCACCAAGAGGATCCCAACAATAATATCAAGTGCAGAACTGTACAGGAACTGTGAAGTAGAAAATAAATTTTTAGCTGCTCTTACAGGAGTATTGACTTGAAATGCAGTGTTTTTAATTCTATTCAGCAGAAAGCAATCCAAAAGTTCCTTCACAGCGTCACTTTTCTCCTTCACTAAATACCGTGATCAAAGGAATGAATGGGAGGGTTTGTAAATCCCAATTTATACCAGTCTGATACCTTCACATACTGTTCATGTTGTTTTTTATGTAACCAGAAGAGAATTACTCAAAAAATCAAGTTTTACAAAGAGTTTCAACAAGCATCAAAGCCTACGTGAAGCTAATTTCCATCCTGCAGCAGCAAGTAATTTTAGGAATGTGTCAGTAAAAGCTTAGTTACATTAAATCCCTGACAAAAACTCATCTGTTGTACTCAAATTTTACTGTTCTGTATTTCGTAATTCTTTAGAATTTTACAATTTATTCATGCTTTAAAATTAAGACACATTTTGAAAAGGCAAGCCAGCAAACTTACATAAGCTGATATTTTAATAAGTTTGTGAGGTTTTTTTTTTATTTAAGGAATTATTTGAATCTTAAAAAAAGTGTGGACTCAGACCCTCTGAACTACAGCAGTTACTGTTAAATTTTGAAGAAAGGGTAGGGTGGTCCCTATAAAGAAAGAGAATTCTATTAATACAAAGTGACATCTACCTACCACACGGCTAAATTAAAACCATTTGGTAAGTCACTAAATAACAATATTCACTTCTTCATAATTAAAAGCTCTGTTCTTTCCCAATATTTATGTACATATAGCTGTTGATTGTGTGTGCTGAAGTATTTATCTGCTGAACTGATTTACTCTCCTGCAACAGAATGGAGGTTCAACCAGAGAGAATTATAGCATGCATATCTCTAAGTGACTAGAATTTTAAGTAAATTAACCCAATTTTTCATGCTAAGTTGCAGGCAGCTGCATATTTCATTCTAATTTAAAAAAAAAACTAAGTGGGGGAGGAGGGAAAGGAAAATTCCTCTAAACTGCAATTCAACCTTATTTATCCATCAGCCTTCTCTCCTGTATGATAAATACTTTATACACAAGCAAGTCAGAATTTTCATTTATTTATGTCCTTCAGAAAGATTTCAAAACTGGTTCTTTTGCAGTCTCCACTGCAGAAACCTTCAAATTAATTCCCAGATCAGATTTCCTCCAATATGCAATCTGTCACTCTGCCCTTGCATTCCCATTAGCCTCTGGCTAATCACTGATCACTTATCCTTTGTTGCTCACTCTTTGTTTTTGAGAGGAGTCCTATTTCACTGAATTCCACCCCCAAGGAGGGAGCCAGTCCTGCACCAAGAAACTCCTGCATGCTGAACGTTTGTATGCATCTTTCTTCCTTTCTCTGGGCATATGGGAAACAATCTCACATAGTAGGATTTTTTATATTCTCTTGCTTGTTCTACAATAATGAATAATAAACGATTTTATTTATATCTTGATGCTTAAACAAGACCTGAATCTTGTGCATGAATCTAAGCAGGATGCCGATGCTTAATACAGTTTAAAAAGCCAAATTCTGCCTTTAGTTGATTTGCAAACACAGTTTTAATTATCTTCAGGAGAAACAACTCCTTGTGGCTTTACTTGGCATGAAGAAATGAACCACTGTGTAACTGCAACACACTACAGAGTGAGCAAAGAACATGGCTGGTTTGTTTGTGTTTTTTAAAGATGAAACTAAACCAAGAAAAACTAAAACAATGTGACAGTCTTTTTCTACTTGAGGAACAGAGAGCATAGAATGTGACAGGCAAAAAGTCACATATCCTTTGCTCCAAATAACAATCTGCACCTCACTTCCCTGATGCCCCCCGTGGCCACCTCAGGTTGAGTTGTACAAATGAAACCTCAGCTCTCCTCGGCAGCTTTAATGTGCAACGGAGGGAAGAGGTTACACAGACACCTGAGCTGTGGCACAAGCAAACACTACAAAAACACACCCTTGTGCTGATTTACCCCACCCTGAAATACTGACACGAGACACCTGTTCCAGCACTGAGGGACAGTTTCCTGCACAACAAACCCTGTGCAATTCCCTGAGGCTGCAGCAACAGGGGGATGCCACAAGGGCTGAACTAGAACTACGTGAGTAACCTTCACATGGTCACTTCCTAATTTCCAGGTTCTGGAGTTGCATGTATTATGTCAGTTTTAGGTAATCTTCAGTATGCACCAAGAGCTACTTGATGGAGAACAGTTGTGAACTTATCAACAGGCCTTGACACACCAGAAATCATAATTATGTTATTAGTTTTTTATTCTGTAGACTTACACTGTGTTGAAAACAGTAAGAAATATTGCTCTTAAAAGATCTCACTTTGTCATGATCTGAAAAGTTGGTATTAGCTCTTTGACAGAAAAAGCAAAAAATTTATTAAAATATAAAATAGAGTAATTGCTTTACACTTCCATTACTAGAGCCTGCAGTGCCAGCATGAGCTGTGACTCTATAAATACACACAGTGTGCATACATTATTCAGAATGTCTGTGCTGTGCTACCAATACTGCTTAACACTGAGCATTTGTGCCCCTATCTGGAAAAAACAGCTGCTAGACTAGAGAAAAGGCGGCTTTAAAAACAGTCCTCAAACTACCTCTTCTGAGGTAGCTCAAACTTAAAACATGTGAGTTAGCAGAAAAAAAAAGTGTAACTTTTTCTTATTATTATACCCAAAAAGAGACCAAGTGCAGAACTCCACAGCAAGGATGCCAGAGAATGTACAATAAACTTATAAGTAAACATAAAATTTATGGTGATAAACCCCTTCAAATCATTTCATTGAAGGGACTGACTCTTCTGGTTAGCTTTTCCTCATCTGCCACTGTAGATGATTGTATTACAGCTCTATAAAGATGTCTTACATTTTTAAGCACCGTGCAAAGATGGAAACAAGCTCCCTCCAAACTTCCCACAGGAGAAGAGAGGGCAGGTACTGCTTTTAATATTTCCTCTTAGTGGAAGCATAAAAAAAGAATGTTGGGATAATTTATTTGGTTTTAAATGTAGATGCAGAATGGAGTGTGTGACAGAAGATGTAATCCTTGTTCATATGGAGAAATTCCAAGAAAACTGAAACAGGTTGTCAGTTTCTTTGCTTGTCTTCCTACTGTGAAGATTCATCCTGATGAATTTCTGCTCCCCTGCTTCCATTTCCTTCTATCTTTAGCTTTTACCTGAATTAGTCTGGAACTTACCTAAGCAAGCTTAAAAAACAAACAAAACAATTCTTACTCTACACAGAACACACAGGCAGATTTCTTTTGGTAAAACTTCCTTAGTTTAATTATATATGTACATTTCTGCTAAAATAATAGAAAAGTTTCCTACATAGCTCATCATATAATCCATTCTGTAGTAGAGCTGCAGGTTGAGATTATTGTTGTTTTGGGGTGTTTTTTGTAGTATTTAAAGCAAGCTTGATATTCTTTACAATATCAAACCTTCCAAGAACCATTCACTGCAATAGGAAAACACAGGAACATGGGTCATCAATTGTTAAATTAGTACAGGAGCTGACGAACCTGCCCTTAATTAAGGCAGCTCTGCACTGGAAATCCTCACTTTGAATCAGTCAGGATAATTAGGCTTTCAGGTCAAAAGCAAACCACGTTGTGAAAACAAACATTCGAGTTTGTTTGAAAACAGAATTCCATTTCCCATACTTAAAGGAAGCTCAGTAATTTCTTAAGGTATTAAGGATGTAGGTCTCATCACGTAACAAGCTGTATTTTATTTTATTCCTCCATGACTTGCATGATTCATTCATTTTCAAAATTTCTGGAATATTGTTCTCACTGATTATCAAGGTTATTCCCATCTGCCCCTCAGTCTGAAAAAAGTTGCTTTATTTAAGTTTGAAACAAATTTTGTTTCAAACTTAAAAGTTTGAAAGTAAAGTTTAGAAGTAAACTGCAGAATGGATGAACTTGGGGGGGAGGGAAAAAAAGGAAAAACAAAGAAGAAAATAATTTGAAAATAAAAAATGCCCAATCAGCTTGATAAAAGGGGGGGGTGGGTTTGTCTCTGCACAGCACCTCTAAGCAGGCACTCACAGAAAGCACATACATACATATATATATATATATATATATATTTTTTTTTTTTTTTTTTTTTTTTTTTTACAGGGGGGGTGGTAGGTTAAACATTTTACTGTTTACCTCAGAAAAAACAAAGGGGAGGGGATGTGGAATACAGCAGAAGCTGGAGGCTCCCGAGGCGCCGGGCCGCCGGCAGCTCTCCCGGGAACGCGGCCCAGGCCAGCAGAGGGTGGTGCTGCTTTTTTAAAATATCTGCTTTGCACAGCGGCAACGCCTCTCGGTTCATTCCGGGAAGCTTGAAAAACACGAACCACGCCATTGTAAATACGTATTTAGGGTGTTTTACCCTCCCAGCAGGGTCTCTGTGTATTGTCTGTCACCTTGAGTGTATTAACAGGCCATAAAATCTACAGAGCAGCATCACCCATTGGAACGAATCCTGTCGCTTCCAGTCACTGCCTGCAGCATTCAGGCAGTGCTGAGGATAAAAATTGCTCCAGAGCTACAGAATGAGCTTTTTTTCCTCATTACTGATTCTTATAAAGAAGAAAAGTGTGCACCTTTGAGGACACGTTATCTCCAGAATATGGAAACAAAAAATCAAAAAGCACCAGTTACAGAAACTACACCAAATTAAACCATACTTATAGCAGAAAACAAGTAATTCTTTTTAAAATTAAGATAGCTGTCTGGAAAGTTTAGTTCCAAGGAATGACTGCAATAGCAATCTGGGTACAAGCCAAGGCAGGTTGTCTGAAGAAATTTTAAATATATATATATTGCAAAAATCCTCACAGAGACTACCTAAGCTACATGGTGGTAGCACAGGTTCTACTGCAGCACTTAATCCCACTGCTAATAAATTTTGAATTATTAAACTCCTGTTCTCAGCTGTTTGGGCTGATGTTTGTGGGCATCACAGCCACCAGGTCCCCTGGGCCCAGCCATACCTCAGGCAGCAGTGACCTCCAGCTGGTGGCAGCCCCAGCCCTGGAAGCACGCTGGAGAACTCCACATGCTTCCTGCTGGACCTCAGTGCTGGGATTTGTTAGTGTTGGCAACGGGCTGAGAGCTGCTCTTGTGCAATACTTTATTGTGTTTGTCTCCATTTTTCCACCAGCCTTGCTAAAAATCAGCCCTTCTCTAACTTTATTGCACATGCTTTAGGAGTCCTGAAGATTTTCTCTTGGGTACACGGCTGTGGACTGTCCTTTTCAGTCACATCCACAGAAAGGACAATTCTAGAAGGAGAAGTTGCTGTCCTCCTGCTTCAGAAAGCACCTGGGAAGCTGACAAAACTTCCCTGGTTAGGGCAGAGGGAGGGCTGTGTGATCCCAGCCACAGCTTTGGCCCTCTGTGCCTCATCCATCACTTCCTAGAAGCACAACACCATTAAACAATAGCAGGGAATCCATCCAAGTCCAGCTGCTCCTGGGAAGGAAGGCATGAAGAGCCAGCAGGGCCATGGAACTCTGCATTTCCTCAGCAGCCTCCCTCCCTCCTGGTGTGCCTCCAGGCCTGCAGTTCCTCAAGGGCTCTCTCCCTTCTCTGAGGACACCTGACATGGATCTGGGACCCGTCAAGCTGCTCTTCTTCACAGCAGGTGAGAAATGGACATTGGGAAGATCACCCCAGAGAAAGATGTGTGTGACAGGACAGGGCTGGGAGGAGCAGATGAACAAACCTGAACAGCCTGAAGTGCAATTTGACAGTTCCCTTTTCCATGTGCTCTTTGCACCCACACACACCAACCAGCCCAGTTCACATGACACCAAGCACTGGTTGTGTACATTAAAGGGCTGCTGGGTTGGGTCAAAAACTGAGAAATGGGATGTAAAAATTAGTAGCATTGGCCATCCCATTCAACCTTTTGTTTTGCCTCATTAACAAACACCTATATTGCAAGAACAAGAACATACTCATTATAAGGAAAGCAAGGCAAATGTTCTCCAAGTTTAGCCTACATATTCTATAAAGTCTTTTGAGTTATGGCATTAAAATTACTCTAATTTACATTTGGATATTGAAAAGTTAACTCAGTATCCCACTGCATCCTTAGTTAACCTTGGTACTTTAATGGATTTTGGTATTTGATTTGTGTTACATGGATTAATTAAATGCCTTCCAAGGGACAAAAAAATCTGGATGAAAAGTTTAATACTCACGTTAGAGATGCATGTTAAAATTCCAAACAACGTACTTTTCAATTTTTTGTCCAAATCAATTTTTTAACCTTAATTTGACCAATCAGTGCTTTCCTGCAGCTGCACAAAAATGTTTCTTTTTTTCCTTGGGTATCCTGGTAATACAAAAAGTCAATTCCCCTATCTACACAAATCCCTGAGTGTATGCAATTAGAATGTCAAATTCAAATTTGCACATTAAGCTTTCTTTTAAAAAAACACAGAGATGACAAATTGGAAAGCATAACTATTAAAATTATTACTAAAATGCTTTCTCCACCACAAATTAATGTAAATCATTTCTGCACTGAGACTATTTTTAGAAGAGATCAGAGCAAACTTTAAAAAAAGCCCAGACTAGATGCAGATAGTGACAATAACCCTTGTAAAGCTGCTTAATCACAAGCCATCTTTCATTATCTCATGCTCTCTAATCACTTCTGAAATAAGATACCATATGATGCAACCCAGGTCTGATTATGGAAGAGGTAACACAAAACAATTTTATTTTTAGTCTTCCTCTGAAATCAAAGATGTTGACAGATCCTGGATGTCTGCCCAACACGCCCCACGTTCCTGGGTCCTTCAGCCAGACAGAAAAACAGAAAGAGGGGAACACTCCAAACCAGCATAACAGGCAGAGCCCAGGTTTTACACTTGATCCCAGCATGGATCCCACTCAGGACAAACTACACCCCACAGTTTTCCCATGTAAAATCTGCAGAAGGACCAGAAAGACAAGAAAAACTCTTTTCTTTCCATGCAGCTCTTTAAAGAGTCAAGGCTGTGTGAAAAGAGAACTCTTCATATCTTTTTTTTTTTTTTAGGAGCCTGTTAGCCTGCAGTAGAGTCACCTTCAGAGCCAGTTCCTGACAGGGGGGACTTGGACTGCAGCAACCAGCATGCACTGCTTTGGGGCTCTGGAGTTACTGAGCTGAATTTTATTAAGAATGGCACAGAGGAGGTTATGAACTGTGATGAGGAAGAAATGAGAGTCCTATTTCCTTTGACAAGAGTTTTGTACATGATCCCAGAATCTCCAGAACCTGCTCTGTGTATCCCTCCTTCTCTTGTATTGTTTATTTAGAAGTTCACTCAAATGGGAAAGGAAATTAAAAGATTTGTTCATTGCTACAGAACATCCTCTAAAACCTGTATGAATAAATAGTCCCTAATCTTGGAATTGCTATGGTCACTCCTGCCTAAAATTAATGCTTGGATTTTTACAGCCATTTCATTTGGGCAGCTCTTATTATATTGGAACTTTAAGTATAAGAAAATATTCCAAGTTTATCATGAAAGCACAGTTACTTTATCTATTTCTAGGTGTTTACACAGTGACAAAAACCAGCAATCATTGAATTCTCTGGACTTGACAGGCAAGTTTAAAGGAAAGAAGAACAGCACTGGAATGTTGTACCCCTCTGCTGATGTATGTGAACACAGGTATCTGCTTGGTGGTAGGGAACAGAGGAGGGAGCATTCAGATAACTCCCTCATTTAAAAGAAAGCATCCAAAACATTTACAACTAAAGAAAAATTGAAATTGTTCTATTAGACTTCAAATTGTTCTGTCTGCTTTTAGACAAAATAATTTATAAATATTTAGTGACTGTCAAGTATGTGAGGATACCTGAGTAAGAGTTCAAGTACAAAATAGGGAGTGTTATTTTATTGTGCCATGTACCAAGGAAGACAAAATATGAACAGTAGAAGTGGACAGCCCACATGATGTAAGTCAGGAAGATAAACAACTCCCCCCAAAAAAACACAAGTTATTGAGCTAAAAAAAGAAAGCTCCCATTAATGCAGAACACATGAAACATCATAGCTAAGTAAACATTCACTTGCTGCACAAATCACTAAAATGCACGAGCAGGTTCCAACAGCAAAACCCAAAACACATGATGTGATAAAATGCAGCTACCAGATACAGATGTACAGAACAGCAGAGAGGAGATGCTGCTGCTTCCTCAGCCCCTTCCAGTGAGCAGAGCAGCTCCAAGGGATGTGCTCCACATCCTGGGATGCAGCCACAGGCAGAGAATCCAGCCCCCAGAGCTCCCCCATCTATCCCACCACCACAGCCCTTCTGCTCAGCACCATCACAAAAGCCTTTCCCTTAGGTTTTCTCTCCTTTTAATCAGTTTCTTAAAAACATTTTAATTACTGCCTTTGGTGCTCGTGGAGCTTTGAAGCCTGTCACACAGTTAATAGTGAGCAGATGAAGTCTCTTACCTCCAATATTCTGGATAATTATTGTAGTTGCAACAAGGACCTATAAAAAAATTGATTTCTTTAGAAAGGGTAAGGATAACTAAAATCACATGTCTATAGCAGGCATAAACCACATGTGTATTATCTTAAACACACCAGATGGAGCAGTGATAACAAGTCCTGAAAGGAAGGGAATCTTCTCCTTAGTGAGGAGTTTAACACATGGAAACCAGCACAGTCTAGAATTAACATGGAAAGAAAAATTCTTCCTGAAAATATCACATTTTTATTCTGAGACAAAGCAAGAGTAATTATACAGTGAAGCCTCTCCTGCAGAAGAAAAGGTTTTAAATCCCTGAAAACATAAGTGCATTCTAACTGATACCAGGTGAATACAAATGAAAATTATCACTTATCTCTGAAAAGACAGACAGCAGAGATTTGTACAGGCTCAAGGGTACTTCCTTACTCCTGAACATCTATGATTGTCAGGAATATCCTTGTTTTTTCAAACTTGTAAACCAGATGGACTTTTCCTTAGCACTTCTGATCATTCATACTGATACAAAAGTAATATTATTACAGGCTACTAAAATGCTTGTCTGAATCCAAAAAATTTCATTTCCAACTGAAAAAAAAACCCTCAAAGTGGCTATAAAGTTTTCCCAATGTTTTCTCTTGAGTTCAGCTCTAAAACACCATAATCATCAGCTTCAGTTTTGTTTCTATCCACTGCTCTTCCTGATACAGGACATCTCCTAAATGAGTGCTGCCATTAAGTAAACTTGGAAAAAAATTAAGGTACAGAAAATGAGAAGAAGTACAAATTTGGTTTTTTTTGGAAAAAAAAAATCAGATTTTAAATTAATTCAAAGTCAGTTCAAAACTCACGAAGGAAAGGAAGAAAAAAAAAGATATCTTGGAATTTGCCATAGATGGAAACAAATAGTTCAGACCTTTGGAAAGGGAGAATCAGCAATCTTCCAACAGCAGAATATTTCCATTCTTACAAATCCCAGAAAAATACACTTGAAAGGAAATCAGCAGGTTAAGTAATTGCTCTACTTCAAGAGTAGTTGAGGAGTAGTTTACTCAAACCAAGCTGCCATAGGAGCAAGGTTCTACACTGGCCTGGCAGAATCATCCCCTGTGTGTGAGGGAGAGCTCAGTACTGCTGAGGAGAAAAAAGGCAGAACAAAAAGTCATCTGTGCCTGACTGAAGTGAGAAGTATTCAGGGCCAGATGAGAGTTCAGAATGGTTGTGGTGAAGTAGAAAAGCCTAAAAATCAACAAGATCAGTTAAAAGCAAGGCATTCAGACCTCAAATACATGATTTAAGAGTTACTGTATGGCAAAGAGAAAACAGGCTGAGATAACACAATCAGAAGCAGCCAAGCCTATCTTGCAGGCAAGTTTTAAGAAAAGTGTGTAAATATCAGATGCTTCAAGTGACAAAGACAACTGTTCCAGACAACATCAGTTCACCAGGAAAGCTTGGTGAACTTTGATTATTTTAGCAAAAGAACAGCTTCCCAACACAGAAACATCCCAGTGCTCTCCATGCACACTGAAAATAAAAGGCCAGATAATTTTCAGCATGGATTACTTGAACTGCAAATTATCAAACAGTATATTGAGAGGAATTAAAAGAAAATACACATTTTGACTATGATGGAAAGCTGTGAAATCTCCTTCACTTAAGCTTTTAAATAACAGATTAGACAAGCATCTGCCAAGAATGATTTATGTATGTTCAGCCCTGCTTCAGGGCAAACACAGAGTAAGTCACATTTTCTACATTTCTGTGACTTTTTCAAGTAATGGCTCATGGTTAATGTGTACAGAACAGCTCCTGTAATAAAATAACTGTGTCTTATGCCTTGCTATTATCAAGGTTTATTATCTCTTGAGGTTGATCACTTCTTGATTTGATCAATAAATATTGATCCTCAGACTACACTCATCTGCTTATTGCTGCTAATGGAAGCCTTACAAACACCTGATAGCTCAGGTTTAATTCTCACTGACATTTCAATATAAGAAAGCAGGCTGTAGCCTGTTAAGCCAAGCTAATTTTAGAAAATTTGCATTTATCAGTAAAACATTAAAATCACACTTGTGTGTGGTAAAAACCTGTTTTCAGTAGGGTGTAGCTGGAGCACAGAGCATAGAATTTATAACATTAAATGTGCAATATTCATAGGCAGCATCTCCTGTGCACCCACTGTTACTGCATCACATCACTATTAGGATAAAGAGACTCAGAACACTCCACAAAAAAAAATAACAGCCAATATTTTGATTAGTTTTATATCAGAAATGGTTAAGTTTGATGGTGGTTTTGTTTGGCTGCTTTCGTTTGTTGGTTTGGTTTTTTGGAGGTTTTGTGGGTTTTTTTAAATCATGAGATAAAACTAGTAAGAAACATGAATGTGAAGAATTTATTAAACATAAGAAAACAAATAACAAGCATTATATGTACTCCTAGTTAATTCCCACTGTGGAAATGACATAAAAAGCCATTCCTTATCTTAGATCCTTATTAAATGCTGAAACACCAGCAGCACATCCATCCTTTACCTGTCCCTTAACACTTGTACAACAGAGGCAGGATGTATCAAACCTGAACCTGGGGCCAACCTGACAACAATGCCAGTGAGCAGATTTCTACAGACAATTGAAAGTGAACACAGGCAGGAAAGCAGCACAAAATCCTGCATTTAGGGAGTGTAAATTGAACTGAAGCTGGGCTTCCACAGAGCAGACATGTGAACTGAAACCAAGTGAAAAGTTTCAGGCTGGAATGGATTTTTCAGCATACTACAGTGTCAGTAACATACTACTTTTATCATTTATGTCTCTTTACTGTGCAAACAACAGTTGCACAACGAGGCCATGAAGAAAAACAGAGGTAAAAATGAATACTCACCCTTCCAGCTGATCCAAAAGCAAACAGGCCAAGGTCTTCATAAGAAGTGACAGCTGTTAAGGGAAACAAAGAGGTAAAGTATCTCTAACTTGAAAAGCTTGAAAACTCTATTTTGGCCCTTTCTTCCCCTTTTAAAATTAATAAAATTCAGAATTAAAAGAATATTTCATAGTATTTTTTAACTTACAAAATAGCTTTTATACACACCTGTACTCCTGCTACAAAATACATCTCTATGCTCAAACATTCAGAGACTCTTCAGAAACTCAATTTAGCATTTGCAGTTGAAATATTTAAAATATAATATTAGTACATTAATGGCAAATTGCCTTTTCCCAAAGATTTTCTTTGTGGGTGAAGAATTATGAAATTAGCATTAAAAATTAGATATATTTCTGTATTTTATTTCTTAAAACAACAGGTTTTTTAAAACTAGGATGACAACAGAGGATACATTTTCATCTTTCTACAAATATAAACATTACCATCTCTCCAGCTTTTAAGAACTAGGCCCTATCTATTTCCAAGAGAGCTGAAGGTAAACACCTTCTTTGGTTGAAATCTATTATTTAAAAAACCCAAAGCAAACCAAAAATCCTGCCCTTACCTGCACCCAACTTACATAATTACATAAAACAGCCTGTGGTTTCCTGTATCATTTTGCTGGGGTTTAGCTGAAGCTCACTTTCTTATTGCTGGTAACTCAAAACAATCCCTTCTCAGAGAGAAGGAAGTTGTACTAAAGCCTTTCATTGTTACTCTGTATTTTGTTATCAGAAACTGAAAGAGTAGCAAAAAGATGAAAGTTTTCTGAGAAACACCACTCACTTCCTTGGGCTGTAATAAAAGAGCTGGGAATGCCCCAGAAGGTAAAATTATTCTCAAACCCACATAATTCTGTAGTCAGGACACTTGTTTTCTCCTCCCTGGTTCTGTCTGCTCCTGCTCCTGCTCCTGTCACATCTCCACTGAGGGCCCAGCTGTGCCAGCTGAGCTTTCACACCTGAGTGGAGCCCCATTCTCTGCAGCAAGGGACACAAGGCTGGGGGACAGGGACCTCACAGGGCTCAGATGACAGGGCTGGAGCCTCACACTGCCCAGCTAAGGTGGGTTTATTTCATCAAAGTTCTGCACACAATCAGATCAGTGTCCCAGAGGGGGAAAGAACAAAACAAAAACAAACAAAAACCAAACTAAACTTCATAAATTTCTCATCTGATTTTCTCAAGTGCAACATTTCCCATTCTGCTCTACTACAGACACCAGCACACTGTGACAATATAAATGAAATGACAATATAAATGAAAAAACAAAATTAAATGAGCCAGAGTCAATGCTCAGCATAAACCTGGACTATCTCTAACAGATATAATTAAGCAAAAAACATGCCTTTCTAGATTTTACCCTGCGTTTTTCCTAATTTCCATTTATGAAGTAGCTGATCATAAGGAAAGAAAAAACGCATTTTAGATAGGCATCTTCATTGCCATTAAAAAAAAGAAAGCAGTAAAATAGTAAACATATTTAAGAGCAAGCTGTTTTTACCACAACAAATAATAAATATACAGCACACATGTGTGAGGAGTTATCAGCAAAGAGAACAAAGTTTTCCACACAATTCCAAAAGAGCAACATGAAACCTTCAAGTATTTTCTGTAGTTTCTGTGATCACTTTAGTCCTGTGAACACTGGGAAGCCCTAGTACTTGATCACACTACTTCTGTAATTTCAAGAATATGTGGAACAAAATATTTAGTGCAATTTACATAAAGATAAATAAGTTCTGCCTGATTAGCTCAATTTTTATCATGCTATTAACACTCCATGGAAATTATCCCTTTAAATGTGAAGGGGTAAGTACAGTACCAGCAACATTTGTGACTAACTCCTAAAATGAAAAGAAAAAAACAGCCACAAAACTTCCAAGTGCATCTCACTTAAATTCCCAATCCCTCTGCTTAGCCTTTATCAGCCCAGAACAGCACAGGTCATACTGAATTAACAGCACTGAATAACATACTGAATTAACAGGCACTGACTCCACTAATCTCAACTCAACACTCGACACTTGGGGATGTTTTTTTTGCTGAGCCTTTTGGTCTACACAAATCACTTGATTTTGTCAAAGTCCAGACCAACATAAATGAGTAAATGAAGACATTTCTTTATTTTTGAACTGCAACTAAAATGCCTGTGCTTAATAAATCCTGGCCTCTTTTTAAAATGGAATTAGTATCAGTGCTTTCTTTTCAGAAGGTGTTTTATAGGTCATCTCCTTCCCAAATAATAGTTTACAGTTTCCACAGCTCCTCTTCACCACCCTTTGAATTTTTCTAGCTTGGTTTTAATATAAAAACATTAAAATTTCCTTCCAATTTTTTTCCCAATGGATTAACTTTAATATTGTAACATTGTTTACAAATTAATATAGATTTTTTAAAAGAAAAAGTTTAATTACCTCCTTTGGAATCAAACACGTACAGAGATTTTAATTTGTCAAAGTACTACAGGTTATATTTCCCACTTTTTAAAGACAGTGTTCCAAGGAAAATCTTGGAATGCTATCAAACATTTAATTACTTCAATAGCTGACAGGAATTATAGGAAATATAATCTCAAATCTTATTTTAAAAAATCAAAACACAAAAGATCATAAATCCAGCAAACTTATCGAGACACAGTTCTGGTGCAGGTCCTACCTGCCAGCATTAGGTGACAATTATTATTTTCAGACAAGAGAAATTCCTCATGCTGACACTTCAGCTGTCTGCATTTCAAAAATGCTTTCCTGAGGTGGCCTGTTGCCTTTGGACAAGAACTGAGGGGTTAAACCCTTCCTGCATATCAGGCCTCTGAGTTCAGAACATCCAAACTCTTCTTACTTCAATAAACTTAAATCCTTAGTTCTCCCCCCCATCATAATTCTTTTGCAAGAATCTCTTTATTTTTTTACTAGACAACAGCTTAATACCACTTAATGCCCATAAAATACAGAACTTTTCAGCCTCAAATAAGAGGTTAAAAAGGCCATTAAAATTACCTCAAGTCTCCCCTTTTTTTGTTTCTCCTGTACCTCTCTAGCTACGTGTTTCAGGTTCTGATTCCTTTCTAATAAGCAGCACTCCAAAAGGAGCAAAAAAAATTACCAAAGACTTAATCCCAAACCACCAAGCAGCCCAACAACCCCAACCACAAAAGTAACCCTACCTCTGAGGGGTGTTTTTTAAGAATGAATGAAGATCACTCAACAGGTGGGGACAGGAGCAGCAGATCTAAGAAGAATCATCTGAGAGACCAAAGGCAGCAAAAGAAAACAAAGCCAAGGGGGAAAGAAGCAGAAGCTTTCTCCCATCACCCCTGAAAAGAGAGGAAAACAGATGAGAGGGAAACAATAAGCAGGGAGATTTCCTGCTGTAACATGATCTTTGTGCAGAGAAGTCAAGGAACCACTCAGTTGTTTCAGCAGCAATTAAAAGAAGCAGGAATTAAAACATGAGCAGATTTGACTGCAGGAATTAGAATGGAGTGTCTGAACTGTCTCAAAGCAGGGCAGTTTCCAAGGGCTGCATCATGATTTCTCATTCAGCATCAAAAAGGCTCTATAAGCTGCATCTATAAAGCACCACAAGAATAATGATAATCCAATATGATTGAAAAACCTGAAAGGTATCCATTTCAAACCATGGATAAAAATATATGTACTGCTCCTAGGAGAATGAAAGGCTGCTTTTTTATTGCTCTTAAGCATTCACTGAAAGCAAAAGCACACACTGAAGTAGTGAGGTTCAGCCAGCACCAAAATAACTTTGCTGCAGAAATAGAGGATCTCTCTGGAAAGAGAGGCATTTGGAAAAAAAAATTAAAAATTTAGAAACCAGTCAGTTTGGCATTGGCTTTGCACAAAAAGACTCAAAACCCTGTTTTGAAATGGCAGATACTAATAGTTAAAAACATTCAATATTTCAAGGCCAGTCAATCAGACACCACTGTTAACATGCTGTAAACTGCAATCTTTATACTGGGTCATGTCTCTGTGATAAAACTGAGGGAATATTTCAGAGCTCACTGTTAGATAAATCCTTGTCACTTACCAGTCTGAGTGCACATACTGAGCAGAAGGAACACAGAGTAAGAAGCAAGGCAGGCAACAATCAGCAGCAAGATACTAAAAACCACAAAATATTCACAATTAAGCACTTTTACAGCACTATGCACTTTCGAGCTTTAAAAATGCTACTCTTGCAAGAATGAAGCTACAAGATTTCCTCATTTTATGGCTTGTATCTGCTGACTGGTTCACGTGGCCCCTGATCTTCCCAATGCTTGTTGGGAAGTTGCCATTTGTGTTTGTGTGGGCACACATACACAATCACACATCCCCCAGTGAAGTGAGAACAATGCTTAGAAAATGGTCAAAGTGACAATTCCAGTGACTTTGGCCTCATTATCCACAGGTTAGCATTTGCAATAAGCCAATGTGCAAACAAAATCACAAGTTGATTCACAGTTTTCAGCCACAGATCTATTCTATTCCACAAGGCCCATTCCTAGAACTAAAGGAGATCACAGTTCTGAAAGGAAAATATCAATCCATCAGGAGGAATGGCCAAGAAATTGCCACCCTGTGGCAATTTAATGCAATGTCTGGGTAGGGCTTATGTTAGGCCAGATCTGAATGACTAAATCAAAAAGGGGAAGACCTTAATCAACAGTTCTGAAAGGCACAAGCCATTTATTTCTTCCTCAGATTTGCACAGGAGTCTCAGTAATCAAGTTTTGTTCAATTAAAACCTACAAGACGAGTTTAAAAATGAGTATATGTAAAAACTGAAAACTTACCTAAACCCCATGATCCCTGTGTTGGCCATGGCATAGGACAAGCCAAGTATCCCACTGCCCATGATTGCATTCATTAAGTTAAACACTGAGAAAGCAAAGGACGAACCACGACTTGAAGAACTCTGTGAAAAGGACAGGAAAAAAAAAAGTACAATTAGTGGAGGAGGTGTTTTGATCTTTCCTAAACTGAAATTCAAGGGAGGGGGCAAGAGTCAACTTTTCCTTCTTTAATCCAAAATCTCACTTCTCATTCTAAAACGACGCAAATCCTTGTGCACACGCGATGCCGCCCCGCAAGCATCTCTAGACGCCCACAACCTTTGAGCGAGCACAGCGCAAAACGAGCACAGCGAAATTTACGGCTCGAGCAGGCTCTCCCTGCGGGCCCGCAACAGGGCCGGGGGCACATGGCAGCACTTCCAAGAGCTCAGCAAGCAGGGAATCGAAGGGATCGGGAGCAGCGATGGGACCAGAGGCTCATCACCCCCCTCCCCGGTGCTGTCACCCCGGAGCCGCCCCTCACAGCCCCGGAGCCGTCCCGCACAGCCGCGGTCCCGCCCGTCCTTTGAACGCACGCTCCCCCTCAGCACCCAGCGCAGCCCCCCCAGGGCGCTCCCTCCCCGCCTCCCCTCACCCGCACGCTTCCCTGCTGCGGCGGCAGCAGCGGTGCGGTCTCCCCTTCCTCCTCCTCCTCCTCCTCGTCGTCCTCCTCCTCCTCG
>JBBMKD010000216.1:56527576-56542556 GCA_037834095.1 Argya squamiceps
CAGCTCGGCGCTGATGCGCATGCGCAGCACCAAGGGGCCCCAGCCGTTGCCATGGCAGCAGCGGGAGAAGGAGAAGCTGCGCCTGCGCGCGGCTCCGGGAGCGCGGTGCACGACGGGAGTTGGAGTCCCAGGATCGCCCCGCACAAGGGGGAGGGGGGTATGGGGAGGATCTCGTGAGGGAGGTGGGGTTTGGGGGGGTCTGCACCCCCGCACCCCAGTCATGGGGTCTCCTGTAGGGCGGATCGCCCCGTGGGGTGCCCTCCTAAAGGCTGAGGGGCTGCAGGACGCTTCTTAGAGGGCGGGGGGAGAGGCCTGCACCCTCCCAAAGAGCAGGGAAGTCCCAGCTGCTTCCTCTGTGTGGGGGGGAACGCGGAAGCGCTGCCTGAGGACAGAAATGGCCGCAGAGCGCCCCACGCCGGGCAGAGGGGCACTGGGGGACTCCCGGCAGGGGCGGGGACCCATAGAGAGCCCCTTGGAACCCAGAGAGCGCCGCCATTACTTTGTCAAGCGCGCCCCCTGCTGGCCGGGTGGACGCCCCGCCGGACAGCCGGGAGAGGGCGGGGCCCGCAATCATCACGTGAGATCGCCTGACCCCGCCCCTTCTATTGCCCCGCCCCCTCCCCGTCAGCGCCCGCGGAGCCGCCAATGGCAGCGGGAGGCTCGGCTGTGACGTCACGACGCTCCGCCCCCTCATGCGAGGCAGCACGGGGCGGGGCCTCGGGAATGCGTGACGTTTAACTGAGCCAATAGCGAGGCGAGGGCGGAAGAGGGCGGGCCAATGAAGCGCCGTGTTTGGATAAAGGGGCGGGGGCTGTGTGAAGTGTGGGCGGGGCCTCTGGCGGACGGCCAATGGGGGCCGACGGGGCGGGGCCAGCGGGGCCGCCGGGACGCGGGGGGAAGCGGCGGTGGCGGAGCGGTGAGTGGGCGCCACGTGACCTCCGGTATCGCCCGACTGTCGCGACATGACCCCCGCCATAGAGGGCAACCCTCGGGGGGAGGGGGGGCCGCCCGCCCGCTGCGGGGGCCGCGACCCTCGAGACCCCCCCAAACACAGCGGGGGAATTCGGGACCCCCCCGTGGGGCCCGGGACCACCATGGGACCCCCTAGAGAGCCAGGACAGGGCTCGGACCCCCAGTATGGCCCAAACCCCCCGGGCAGGGTCTGGCACCCACGGACCGGACCCCCCCTATAGGGGCCGAGCCCCCCTGTAGAGCCCTGCAGCCCCAGTACGGACCAGTGCTCCCAGTTAACCCCAGCCGTGTCCCCACGGTGTCCCCAAAGTGTCGCCCGGGGCCGTGTGGCGCCAGCGGTGCCCCCGGGTGCCCCCCGGGCCCGGCCGGACTTTGTCCCCCCCGGTCAATGATTCACCGGGGGGGGAAATCGGGGGCGGGGACCGGGGGGGAGCTGAACGGGGGGAGAGAATTCCCTGAGGGGAGAACGGGATGAACGGGGATCGCGGTGGTGAGGGAGGGAAAGGATGGTGTCTCTCCATAGGTGCCTTGGGAAGGCGGCGGCAGTAGCCTCCAGCCAGATCCGGCGTTGCGGGCGGCTTTATTTTGTGGGTTTAATGCAGTGCCGTGAAGCGACAGGATGAGAGGACATGGCCGCGGGTTGTGCCAGGGGAGGCTTAGTTTGGACATTAGGAAGAATTTCGTCACAGAAAAGGTGATCAGACATTGGGACGATGTCCAGCAAAGTGGTGGAGTGACTGTCCTGGAGGTGTTTAAGGAAAGATTGGGCGAGGCACCCCGTGCCGTGGGTGGGTGTTCGGTCATAGCTCGACTCGATGATCCCACAAGTCTTTTCCAGCCTATTCCAATTCTGTGATTGTGAGAACCACGCCACCCGTTTCCACCCCCGGGAAACGCACGGGGATGCTCAGGCCTCTGGATGAGGGATTTCTCCTGTGCAGCAGACGTGAGGAATGCAGTGTGTCTCTCTGAAGGAGGCGTGCTCTGCCAAAACCCTGGCTTAGGGAAGTGGCGCTGCCTGGGAGATGTAAAGAGTCCCGGCGAGGAGCTGGGATTTGGGCGGGACAGGGATGGGAGCAGGACCAGCTTTGGCAGGGTTTGGGAACAGCAGGTTTGTCAAGAAGAGACACAGCCTGTGTTACCCTGGAGAGGGGCAGGGCTGAGGGAGGCAGGCAAGAGAACAAATTTCCTTGCAGAGCCTCTGTCTCAAACCAAGCTTTTAAAAAAGTCAGGAGAAATGCCAGCCTCCAGCACCACCTAAACCATTGGTTCCTGCCTTGGAGCAGCCAGTGCCAAGGCAGAAAATGGGGCCCTTTTGGTCTGTCTCTAGTGGAGGAAACCATTTAGAGAAGTGTAAAGCTGTTTTTCAGGTTCCCAGCCCGTGGATGAACCAGGGCTCAGTGGCAGGAACAGACATTACTGATGCTTCTCTGGACCTTATGGGAGACATTGCAATTAATTAGTGACCTTTCTGGCATGCACCTCATGGAGCAAAGATCTTACAGAGCATGGAACCACTGGGGCATGGGAGGCAGAAATCACCAAAGACTGATCATGACCACTGTTGCTAATAACTGTTTTCTAGCAACCACTGCTTGGTAATGAATTTTACCAGACACAGGAGGTATCCAACAGGAGTAGGATCTAGACAGTAGAAGTCTTTCCATGTGGCTTACTGAGATTAATATCACATTTATTAGAACAAAGAGAGGTCATTGTTTTTTGGCAGGAGGGGATTAGCTCACCACTTGAAGTCAGTCAGCGTTTGAGTCTAAAAGTACATTTGCAAAATAACAGAAATTTGCAGCATATATTTCATAATAAAGGGCTTTACTAAACTATTGTGGATTGTTTGGTACAGATGGAAATTCTGGTTTAAGAGAACAGCAAATCCATGTGATTTGCAGCCTTTTAAATGGAATGATTACATAATGTCTATAAAATGAATAATTTCTCTTCTAGGACTTTGTGGAGATTGGGATACTGTGCCAGACTACTGAAAACTAATCATTTTAGGACAGCTGCATCAAATACATCATTTCCAGCAGTTTGGATGCTATTGGCACAACATCCTGGCAGAATACCTGGGCTCTTTGTAGTAGTTAAAAAAAACACTTTCTTCACAATGCCCGAAACCGTGGAGGATAAAACTAATCCAGACCTGTATTTGCCACATCCTGGAGTGCGTGGGATGACACTGCTCAACAGAGAGGCTTTCAAAAGGACCGTGCTTGTTCCAGCAATTAAAGTCAAGAAGGAAATTGTGCACGGTGTGCTGAAGTCCCTGAAACAATCCATGCTGCAGCGTCCCGGCCTCAAGCGGGTGGTGGAGGATCCAGAGGATGAGGACAGCAGATTTGTGATCCTGGATCCTCACAAAGTACCAGAATTCTCATTAGGAGAGTCAGAGCAGCAGGTCCTGAAGCAGCTCAATGTCCCTCCTGAGGTGTGCAGGTACCAGCTGGAGCTGAGCTATGAGAATTTCAAGTCGGAGGAGATCCTGCGAGCCGTCCTTCCTGAGGGCCAGGAGGTCACCTCTGGCTTCAGCCGTGTGGGCCACATTGCTCACCTCAATCTCAGGGACCACCAGCTGCCCTACAGACACCTGATTGGTAGGTGAAACAGCTCCTCTCAGGGAGGTGTTGGTGTCATTAGTGTGTTGTTAAAAAGTCACTGTGCTGAGGGGCACAGTTCTCTCCCCTCACTGCACTGTGCCCTGGGCCAGGATGAAGTGTGTGCCTTGGAAAGGTCACAGCTGCAGCCCTGAGTCATTAGAGGGATGTTGTTCCAACACACACTTATTTCTGTTAATTTAGCTGTAAACAGCAGGCTTGTTGTGGCTGGTGTAGAACATTAAATGGTCCTGGTCCCTGAACCATAATTATCTCTCACCTTTCTCTTTCAGGCCAGGTTATAATGGACAAAAACCCAGGAATCACCTGTGTAGTGAATAAAACCAGTATTATTGACAGCACATACAGGAATTTTGAAATGGAGGTGCTTGCTGGAGAGAACAACCTGGTGACCAAGGTACAGGCCTTTTCCCCCTGGTATTTTAAATTTAATGTGCTAAAGGCATCTTCTGGAGAGATGTGGTGCAGGGGTGCTGCTGAGTCCCTTCCTTTGCACAGTGCCCTTCCTGACACCTGTCTGAGCCTAAGGGTTGGCTGCTACTTCTGCATTCCTTTGTCCTGCTCTGCCAAGGGCAGACTCACCCATAGGGATCAGGAAGGCCTGGGTTCTTCCATGTTCACAGCATAGGTTTAATGATGTGGATTTGATCTAAGAAAATCCAGTTTCCTGATTTCACCAAGCCTTGTACAGTGGCTGGTACAGAAATTTCAATCTCACCAGCTTTGCAGCTTAGGCAGCATTTTGCCTTTGCCTTTTTCCTCTCCTGTCAGCAGCAAGACAAACCTCCTGTCTCCTCTGCTCTGACATTTATCAGGTGTAATCACTGTGTAACTGCCAAGTGTTCTTCACTGAGGGTTTCTTGTCTGTAGCTGGAAATTTGGCCATTGCTTCCACAAAAATATTTTCTCTTATCTGTTAGCAGCTTTATACTTTCAAAGGAGAAAACATGAAGTTACCAAATAAAAGGCTGAATAGCTTGGTGGAACATCCTGTTCATGCAGAGAGAAGGCTGTTGGATTGTCAAGGCAGCAGTGACACTTGAATACTGTGCAGATGGTGTCACCACACACCTGGCACACCATGGAGCTGTATCCAGGGACACTCCAGGGTGTTTCTTGCTGGCAAAGCAAACAGTGTGGTGATCTGGATCCCAAGTTACTGTACTTTGGAATCAGACAATTACACATGCTGGTGCAAAGAGAGTATTACCTTGCATCCCATTCTCATCTGAATAAATACTGTTCCTTTTCAGGTCTGTTCTTAAGATAGTGGTCATCCCAAAGCTTGGGTTTGGATCCATTTCTAGACTCTGTCACCCTGGGAGATGAAATACAGTATTTTTTTTCAAGCTGCAGAACTGGCTCCCAGTGGCTTTGAATTTGGCTGACAGTTCCTGTTCTTGGGCCTATCATTCTCAGACAGTTATTTACTGTGTGCACTCCACAAAGGAGGGCTTGAGGCATCTTTCCAAGGTCTGCTTTCAATAAAGGACTTGTCAGCCAGCCACAAAGCTCTTGAAAACCCTCAGGTTTTTTTTAGGGTCATTTTAAGTTGCTGCTTTATTTCCACCTGGTGATTGAGACCTGCATAAAGCCAGCCTTTGGGATTGGGACTGGGGGCATGGCTGTTGTTGATCTGTTGTTTTAAGATCAGTTTATTTGATGATCTGATGATGTTTATTGATGATTTGATGATGTTTATTCACGTGTGCTACCAGTGGGACAGTGCTGATGTACTTGTTACCTTTCGATAAGGCACCTCGGGTTTTTAATTTTCTTAATTAGTGATAATGCTTAAAATCTGCCTGGCATTTCAACACAGGGGCTTAAGCAAATGTTTTGGACTTGCAGGTCAAGGAAAACAACATTTCCTATGAGCTGGACTTCTCCAAAGTGTACTGGAACCCACGGCTGTCCACGGAGCACGGCCGGATCGTGGAGCTGCTGAGGGCCGGCGACGTTCTCTTCGACGTCTTCGCCGGGGTGGGGCCCTTCGCCATCCCCGCGGCCAAGAGGAGGTGCCGAGTGTTTGCCAACGACCTCAACCCCCACTCCTACTCCTGGCTCCTGCACAACTGCAGCCTCAACAAAGTGGGCACCAAGGTCAAAGCCTTCAACATGGACGGCAGGGACTTCCTGCGGGGGCCCGTGAGGGAGGAGCTCAGCAAAGAGCTGCCGCTCCTGAAGGAAGAGCAGAAAACAGCTTTCCACATAGTGATGAATTTGCCAGCTCTGGCTGTGGAGTTTCTGGATGTTTTCAGGCATCTCCTGGTTGGGGAGCCCTGCAGCCCTGCAGCCCTTCCCACTGTGCACTGCTATGGGTTCTCCAAGCACAGCGACCCAGCCAGAGACATCCAGGAGCGAGCGGAAGCTGCGCTGGGAACCTCCTTGGCTGGACGCTGCTCCACCTTCCCGGTCAGGAACGTGGCACCCAACAAGGAGATGCTGTGCCTCAGCTTCCAGATCCCAGCAGATGTGCTCTACAAGAGGCCCTGTCCTGATGAAGGTAAGGAGCAAACCTGGCATTGGCACTTCAGGCTGGTCCCACCTGCTCAGCCCCGTGTGTGACACTCCAGGGGTGTGGATGTGGCGCAGCACGGAGGTGGCTGGCAGGACAGAGTGCCTGCAGGTGTGCAGCAGCTGCAGGGCTTCCTTGCTGTGGTAACAGCAGCCTGCTCCTCTGATCCCAGCATGAGCCTCCCCAGAAAAATGGTGGACTGCACAGGATCACCCCACAGGCCATAAACCAGACCTTTATGCCTCAGGTTGTGCCCTGGGGGAGGCCTGTGGGCCCTTCCAGTGCAGGATATTCAGTGGCTCTGTGATCTGATGCCAAGCACTCATCTCTGTTAGCTCAGTCCCTCAGAACTGGAGCTGTTTTTGCCCAGATCAGTGCACTTCCAAGGGACTGGTCCCAGCTCTGACCTCCTCCTTATGCTCACACAGACTCACTGAGGTCTGGAGTCACCACATCAGCAGAATCAGGTTCTGTACCTGATTCAGTTTAATTGAGACATAGATGCCCTTAGAGATCTTCAGTGCTGAATTTGGTTGTTTTGTGGTTTTTTTGTTGTTTGTGTGTTTGTAATAGTTCATTTGTTCTTAAAGTACTTGTAGAAACTGGTTGGTTTTCAGTGATCTTGGGCTTTGCACTAAGTGACAAAGGGAGCAGAGGGAGGCTCTCAGTCTGCAGTTAATTAACTGGAGAAAAGGAGGTTTTTATAAAGCTTTAAGGCCATGAATGTTACATTTATGCTGTTGTTGGGTAGCACTGAGATGTTGGTGAAAATGTAGCTCCGTACAGGTTTTTTGAAAGTCTTTTTCAGCATCCAGTAAAGATCCCCCATTATTGCTCTAAGACTTTTCATTTGTGACTGTTAATCTTGATTTTAACTCTCATCTTTTCCTGTTAAATCCCTTAACAGAGCTCCCTGTTCCAGAGCTTGTGGTTAGGTCAGTCTGTACATTAAATAATTTACTTTTTCTAACCTTTTCCAGCAAAACCAGCCTCGAAACGTCTTTGCACCAGCCAAGATTCTTCAGAAGAGAAGGTACTGAGTTGAAGACCAGAGCTATGGTGACTACCTTGGTTTGTGTAAAGGATATTTGGGGTGTCTCTGTTTTACCCCTTGAGTTATAAGGAGCAGACCTGTGTTCCCATCAAGTTGCAGCTCTCCTTTGGGAGCCTTGCTTCCTGCAGTCATCTTTTCTTCTCCTTGTGGGATCGATTAAAATCGTTGTTACTACAAAAAATTAAAACTTTATTCTTTTATAATAAATGTGTTGTGGTACTTCCCTGCTCTCTATTGTTTCATGCCCTGTGCTAACTCACTGGCAAGGCCTGGGGTAGTTTTCTGCTGTAGCATTTTGACAATGTGCAAGTTGTGGGGAGAACAGATTTTTATGTCTTGTTGGGTCTAGGAAGGTAACTTATGTAACCCCTGCCCTGGATTCTCCCTGACAAATGTTTTGGTTTCAGAATATTGGATTATGGTTAGCAGATGCACAAACAGCTCTTGTGTAAGCAAGGTAACTTTTCAAAAGCTTAACCTGAGATAGCAAAAAGGGCCAAACAGCCCAATATCCTGAGGTTTGGAGTAAAAAATGCTTTTGAACACCAAGATTTAGTTAGGGATTAGTTGACTCCTAACTTTGTGTTTGCCCACAGTTAGAGCCAGAAAGAGTTTAATGTTTTTTGCACATCTGCAGATGAAGTTCATGTTGCATTGCAGTTCCAGGCTGAAACCAGCACCTGAAAAACAGTTCTGTCCTCCTGAAACCGTGTCCTCCCGTGGCTTTTGTGCCTCTGCCCTCTCCCAGCTCTCCCCACCTCTGCCTGCTCCCCTGCTGCAGTCCCTGGATGATCTTTCTGGCTGGCTGCTCGTATTCTGCAGGGATTTGAAAAGCCTCTGCCTTTGATTTCCTTTTCTTACCCTTCCAAACTATTGTTGGGCAACGTCAACCACAAATAGTTTATTTGGCCGGAGAACTGGGCTCGCCCTCTCGGTTTCAGATATTTTCCCTCAGCCCAAGCTCCGAGCTCACGCCCAGCAACCAGATGTCTGTCACCCTGCTGGCCCTGCTGCTGTGGCTCCAGCCCTCAGCCTGCAGCCTGCTGCATTTTTGGTTCTCACCCAAACACCACCAAGGGCCACGGGTTTGTTTTGCTGGTGGCTCCGTGTGATGGCCTTTCCTTCCCCTGGCAGCACAGCCGGTGTTTGGAGCAAACCCTCGCAGCCTGGATCCTGCAGGAGCACAATTATCCATCCCCAGGGAGGCCCTCCTGACTCACCTGGGAATCCTGAGTCCTCCCTGGCCTGCACTGAGCCCAGCACTCCTGCTCAGGCTTTAATCCCTGCAGCTCCAGCCTGGGAGTGCTCTCCTCCCAGGGGCTGCTGTGCTGATCTGCCCTGGCCTCGCTGCTGCTCCGCTGCCTGTTCCATTTCCTGACACCTCTGCTTCTCCATAAACATCTGAACGTGGCTCCTGTTCTCTGGAGCCCCCCACAAACACTGCTGGAGCAATAAGGCCTTCATCACCCTGGAATGGTGCAGCCAGCCTGGGATCACTGCCTGACACTGATGGTCCCTGGGACTGCACAGTGCTTCACAGCCCGAATTTAGGGCTTGGCACCACTGCACCAACAGAAACCAGGCTTAGATCACCATTGCTGGGTCAAGCCTGGAAAATACCTAACTGATTTTTACTAAAGTCCCAGGACAGGGAAGGATCTGAACTGTTAAGTTTTTTTCTCTTAAGGACTGAATGCCAGCTTTATTCCAGCAGCATAACTTCAGTTTAGATTCCAGTCCAGCAGATCCATCACTATACTCATAACCAGGGGTTTTCCAGCTTTCTGGGCAGTTGCCAGTTCTGTGTACAAGAAATGACATAATAAATAATAGCCAAGCTACACACAAGTTAATGAGTGTATTGAAGTTATTAATATGCATATGCAGTTCTGCATTCATTAGGGCATGACCTGGGGCTTTACAAAGTGAATATAAAGAGATCATTGGTGAGGTGCATCTTTGCCAGCCTGGGAGAGGGGAGAGGAGGGAAGGATCTGATCTCTTCCTCACCTCTGCCTTCTGTAACATTCCTTATCAGCAGCTGTTCTGGGCACAGCCAAGGGGATTTCAAAGGGCAATGGAAATTCTGCCATCTCCCCCCATTTTCTTTAGTAAGAAAACACCAAGTCTGGAATAGATCTCTCATTCTTCTCTTTATTACAGCATAGAAAAAATACATCTATCCAGTGCACTCCTCAGAGCAGGGTTCAACAGCTATGAGCAGGTGGCCTATAAAACATGGTCCAAGGTGGTTGTCCTGAGCAGATTCCCGTCTCCTGCAGTGATCAACAGTCCATTACAAGGAGCAGACAGGGAATACAAAAAGGATCACATCAGGTGGCAGGGATCATCCCCAAAGCCAAAGGGATGTTCCCACCTAAAGAAGCTCCTGAGTTTATGACAAAAAAATGTTGCAAATGGAGATAAACAGGAAAAAGCAAAAATACAAAAGCAAAACAAACAAACCCCAAAAGGGAACCCCACTATTTTGACTACTTCAGTGACTTCACTTTGTATTGAGGTTTCTTAGATTGCTTCTAGAGCACCTCAGCTGAAAGACATTGAGCTAAAGATTTGTTTTCCAAGCAAAGGTAAGAACCAAGTGACACACAGAGAAAGGATCCCACACAAGAGTTGTGTCAGCATATTTCCAGAGTTTCTCATCTCATCCAGCTGGCAGGAGGAAAAACCCACTTGTCTAAACTGGGGAAACTAGTTTTATGGGAAGAAACTGTAAGCTTGAATATTGACACTAAATGTTATAATCAAAATGGCATTTAAATGCTTGTGCAAATAAAACCCTGCAATAAGAGTAAAACCACAAACTTTAATAAAGTCTGGCTTTATTTAAAAAAAATTTACAAGTGTATTTCTTTAAGCCTCAAACGTACACAGCTGAGTTATTCACATCTTCCATTAGATGTGGCTTTATTGCTTCAGCCTCCCTCAGCAAAGTGCCACATGACTAACGAGTTTCCCCCTCCACAAGAATGTATCCACCATTTCCCAAAGCCCTGGTGCAGATGGGGGTTTGTTTTTTCCCTTTAACACTTGGAGGCAGCTGGTTTTGCACCCGAGGGGTGCAGTGAGCAGTGAGCGCAGCCCGGCCTGTGCGAACAGCACTGATCCTGCCCCACCTCTGCTGGTTTTGCTGGCTCCTCACCCCGCTGGGTGTCCCCTGGGCACAGGCTGGGGCTCCCTGGCTAACTGGGGTGCCAGAAGAGCCCGCTGAAGGCGTCCTGCAGGGCCCGGTGACAGGCCAGGGAGGACGTGTAGCCCCCGGCCAGGTCCTGCGGGGAGGCGGCTCGGACGTGGGTCAGGTACCTGCAGCAAAGAGTGGTGTTATTTCAGAGCACAGCAAACACAGCCAGCAGCCCTGCAGTTCACAGCACAGGGAGGTTGAGGATAGGAGGAAGCAAGGAGATGGAGCTGCCCACTGGAAACATCAGGATAAAATTTCCATGAGTTAAAGCACCTTCAGCCAGGCTGCCCCAGCCGGCGCTCTGGGGGCACAAGGTTAAGGGGACCAAGGGGTTTGTGTTCTCTGTGCTCAGCGTGGGGGTGGTTCGTGTCCCCACTCCCACAGGTCCTGCCAAGACAAGGACACCACAGAAGCTTTCCTGCACTCCCACAGGAACAGGAGGGTCTCAGCTCTGCCACTTAATGCCAGACACTCCCCCAGGCTGACACTGCCAGTTGCTCTGATGACCACAGGTAACAAGCTTCCCTTGCTTGTTACCTGTGCCTGGAGCCCACTGACCCTGGGAACTGCATCTGTGGGAGGCCACCAACATTTTGGCTAAAGAAGGTTCTAAACTTCCCCATTAATTTAAGCATCATCACCCATTTGCAGAGCCATCTAATTCCACCCCAGAGCGCTGAGCTGACATGGAAACACAAGTTGAGATGGAAGCAGGAGTTGACATGGAAACAAACACGCTGCCTGTGCTGGCACTGCTGCTCCTGGCTCCCCTTGGCTCCTTCCAAGGGCTCCACCCCAGCCACACACGCCGAGATCTCGTGTTAAAGGATGGCTCCATCCCACACTGCCACCCCACAGCTCTTCCACCCCACGAGACAAGCACAAGACAGATTCTCCACTAGTTTTGCACCAAAACCCCATCAAACAGACAGATCCACAGCCCAGCAGGACCATGAGAACCATCTCCAACCCTGACCACCAGACACAAGCTCATAAACACAAAGTGCTTTCCACAGGGGCCAAGCTTGGGCTGCTGTTTTGATCCCTCACTTGGTACATGCTGCTCCTGGGAAGGTTGAGTCACTCCACCTCTGGCTTGGCAATCCAAGCATAAACTTGCAAAACGCACACAGCCTTTTATAATGTTATCCTGAGAAACCTAAACCAGCTGCACTTTTGGCAGGAAAATACAGGACCACCAGTAAAATATCCAAAACAGTTGCATCTTTTAATTTATGACTGTACACTGTTTCCATAAAGAGTATATAAAACAGGTCAGATTTTATAGGTAAGACATAATAAACAGTCATACTCATTGATGCCATAAAAGCATAGAAAAAGAGATTACTGAGAGATGATTAATTACAGTTTTAAAAACTGTATTTCTTGCACCTAATAACCACAATGCACAGACGTGAGCAATGTTTCTGAGGGATTCTTGGTGAGATGCTGAAGCTGAGACTGAATTTACCTCCTGTGACTGAGTTGAGGTGTTTTGTACCAAACTGTGACAGAATTTGGCCCTCATTGCCAGACACTGGTTCCCATCAGCACAGACACAAGCAGGAGAGCACAAAATAATAATAATAAAATAAACCCTTTTAATAGTGCTCAGTCCAAAAGAATCTACAAACACAGCAATAAAGCTGATCCCATCTCTTAATCTGCATGGAGAGGTGGTCTGCAGAGAGCTCCTGGTTTGTGGCACAAGACATTTTATGGGGTTTATTTTTTTTTTACATTCTTGTTACTTGTCCCTTAGTATTTTAGGAGGAAGATCTCATCCTTCCCAAAGGACTTTTAAAACTGCTGTGGGAAACAGGAGCTCTTTCCCCAGCCAGGAATGATGGGCACTGAAAACAACAAATAATTTCCTTCAAAATGCTGGTGTGAAACTACCTCTACCCTCCAAACCAGAGAGTCTTATAAAAATCAGTTCCCATCCTGGATTTCACTTCTATCATATTTATTTCATTGCACAACTTCATTTTCCCCTCATGCATGAAACAGTCCAGTGAAAACGGGATTATTTTACATTTCAATATTAACAAAGGTTGGTTGTGTCTTTCTCATTACTTTTCTTATCTTCTCTTACTTATATATCACTGAAAGGAGAAAAACAGAGTCTATTGTTTCCCTTTTTCTAGGACATCTGAAATTGGAGCTTTAGTTTCATAAGACAACCTGACTTCCAGCCACTGCAGCACTTGCAGTTAATTGGGAGGTGATCTCTGAAGCAACACAAAATCATTGCCAGAAAGGCTCCCATCGACTTTTACTGCACAACCTGCCCTAATTCTCCTCACTCCTGTGAAACAAGCACGGCCTGCTGCTGGCTGTCAAGTGAGGTCTTTATTTTCTTGTTAAGTATCTGAACTTACTGCTCTTGACCCATTTAATTACTGTGGTACACCAGGCAATTGCAAAGAATCTGCCACGCTGAAGCCACACAATGAGAAACGAATGTTCTTCGCCGGCTTTTTCCACGCCGGTCCCCATCTGTGCTGCCTGATTCCAGCCATCCCCTCCACAGGAGAATCTCTCTGAACTGGATCCCTGGGGTTTCTGGCAGAGGTCAGCACATCTTTTCATGTACACCTTTACAACAGCAGCAGGAAGAAGCCCTTGCCAAGTTTTTATTTCCAAAAAGCCGAGCTCCGTTAGGTCTCGGGACCTGGAGGTAATTGCTCTCACTAGTTAGCAAATTCCAGCACACTGGGTCTGTTTTTCATGGGTTTATTTTAAGTACCTGTAAATCTTATAAGCAGAAACCAGGAAAAAGAGGTTTGCTTTTTCTGGTGCACAGTTTTTTAATGTAACTTGTTTTTACTGAGGGCAGACTAAACTCTCAACTCTGAAGTTAAAAAAAGCCTGCACTATTATTTTTGAGCAGGGCTAAAGGTGCTCCCTGGCCCACCATTTCACACTTCCCATTCCCAGCAATGCCTATGCTCTGCTTCAGGCTCTGCCCAAACAAGCCCCCTTTCCTTGGATGTTGATCTTCCCCATTAACCTTTCAGGTGAATTAAAATACGTTCCAGTTTTGTCCTTGTTCTTCATCAGCCTTGGGGGGCTCATTCCTGACCTTCAGTTTCTCATCCCCATGGAGGGGGTGGGAGGGAAAAAATAAAACAACAAAACCCCTCCTGTTTTCAAGGAAAGAGGTGTAATTCACACTTGGTGTGGAGACTCAGAATCAAGCTGGTTGTTCCGGGGAGGGTTTTCTTCGTTTTCTCCTTTCCCAAGGCTGTGTCACAACCACTTCACCAGGAGAGGCTACGTGGGCTCAGCGTGGCAGAGGATGTCATCCCCCTGTGCCTTCCCAGAACTGCCCAGGAGCCCCAGTCCTGCACTGCTGCTGCTGCTGAGAGCCAGAGGACCCAAGAGCAGCTCAGCAACACCCAGAGCCCCTGGCAAACATCTCTTCACTGCTCAGCAGGGTGGTCTGGTTCCACAGAAACTCGGGAAAAGATGTCAGAAACAATCAGGGAGAATGGAGGAACAGCACAATCAAACCTGGCTAAAATAAACACTCATCAAAAAACAAACAAAGCTAAAAATCCCCACCTAAACAAACAAAAAGAACCAAACATACACAACAAGCCCAAACCACCCCATGGTATGTCCCGTCACCCACCCAGCTGAAAGTACCAGTGCCAGGGATTATTTCACACAAACTTCCCTGCTACCTGAGATAAACACACTCCCAGGGGTGTTTCTGCAGATGCACCACTTAGAGATACATATGGAATAACTGTGTATTTGGCATGCAGGTTATTTTTACCTATGAGATATTTTATGGGAGTGAAGAAAAGAAAAATCATTCACAACTTGTTTGACAGGGGAAAAAAAATGTAATTCTATTCCACAGAGTAGATTTACTGCTCATCTGATTATCCACAGTATCCAAGACAGAAAGTAATGGGGCAGACATTAGATCTGGGAATTTTTCCAGATTCATCATTTAAATAATAAATAGTGGTTGCATAAAGCAAGCAGAATACTCCAGTCTGGAAAAGTGTGTGAAGCATTAGCAAGGCAGTAGCATGGGCTGCTGCATTCCTGAGCCTTTCTGGAGACAGCATTTTCATTAGATTTACCAATCCCTAGGATGAGCTATTGCTGCTTTACTCACAGTGAGCTGCAGGCTGGGTCTCATCAGAGGAAAGAGGCTTGTAAGGAACTGGACAGTGTCTGGCCTGGCCTCTGCTGAGGAATGTGTGGCCTGGGTTACTCTCTAGTCCCTGAGCAGGTACAAACTGAGCTCCTCTGCTCAGCTCTGTTTTCCTTTAACCAGTCAGCTCTACCACAGTCAGTCCGTGCAGCCAAACAGAATTTGTTTATAAAATGAATAAGCTGGGTTCATTGCTGTTCTCCATTAAATAGCCCCAGGAAATGCATTTGGGAACAGGCCTTCACTGGGTGTTACTCAAATCTGCTGTGGTTCTCCCTCTCTCAGACTAACATGACTAAGGCAGGGCAAAAACACAAGGCACAAAGCTGGTACTCAAATCCAGAATAGCAATTTGTCATTCCAGGGAGTAGCTACAAGCCTGAGCCTCAAATTAAAAAAAGGAAAAAAAAAAAAAAAGAAAAAAAAG
>JBBMKD010000216.1:56542656-56653737 GCA_037834095.1 Argya squamiceps
TACAAGCCTGAGCCTCAAATTAAAAAAAGGAAAAAAAAAAAAAAAGAAAAAAAAAAAAAAAACCAAAAAAAACCACAACAACAACAAAAAAAACCAAGTAGACTTTCATCCATTTTAGGATTTGGGCACTATGATTGTATTTAGATGTTAAACCCACCAGCTATGACTGGTGTCAGAAGTTGCTGCAGAACCCCAGCTAACACAGCCTGTTCAGACACAGAATTCAAGTTTAATGCAGCCATGAGCTCAGCAGGGGCTCCTCATGAGCCCAACCCAACCCCTCCTTGCCCCAGGTGACACTGCCAGCCCTGATGGGCACCTGCCACCAGCCACTCCTCTCCTCCACCCTCTGGACCACACAGATAAAATGGGAGAAAATCTATTTAATAGGTGCAATCACTGAGGGAGTTCTGTTATTTGTTTGGGGTTTTTTCAATGCTCCTCTGTAAATAATTGCAGCAATCAGTGTGGATGTCAAAACAGGGCTAAGCATGATGAGGTCCAAATATGACACATCCCAAGGCAGAGAGATAAAAAAGTACTTTTTTACCCAGATTATGGCATCTTATGGACTGAACACAGCCCACAGTGCAGGGGTACAAGGAAAAGTCACTCTAAATACCACTAACAGAGTTTTGGCTGCTAAAAATCCTGTGATCCAGCTCAGACACCACCCCTGCAGCCCCAGCAATTGCCACCTGCAGACAGCAGTGCTGTGCACATTCAGCTTTCAGTATTCACATTCAGTAAGCCAGGCTGGTTTGTTGTTATTAATAACAACATTATATTATGTGCTGCTTTCTGAGGGCTTAGTGAGCAGAAATTGCTCTCTGAGGTGTCAGATGAATGCCAGACCCTTCTCCATGCCCCAAACTTGCTCAGCCCATTTCACTCACCCACACCCCAGGAATCTGCAACAGAACCATCCCTTGCTCATCACAATTCCTATTTCCAGCAAGGAAATTTAGTGCCTTCATCTTGCAATAAATTCTGCAACAGCAGATGCCTTCTGTGTCTAATGGATCTCTTTTTGTTACAGTTAAGGATTAAGAAAAAAACATAATTGAGAGTTTAAGCTCCTAGAACTTTTATTTCTCCACTTTGGGTTTTCTGAGTGAAGAACTCTGTTCTACCAAAAATAAAGTAGAAAAGACAGGAAATGCCCCAGCCCAGCAAATGAATACAAGAAATATAGGACTCCTAGAGATTCTTTTTAACCTCTTTCATCTGCTTTTTCTAAACAGCAATTTGTTTCAAACACTGTCAGAGTTTTCTCAGGGCAGGAGTGTGTGTAAACTGCGTGTGGTGAAACAAAGTACTTTAACATTAAAACACAACAGATCTACCACAGCACACCTTAGCTGAGATGGAACAGGACAGAGTTCTGCTACCAGACACTGAAAGAGGCAAAAAAACCACCTCAAAATGTGATATTAGCTATGAAACAGCTGCTGCTGATAAAGCCAGTTCTGACTCCAAAGGTAGAAATCAGTGATGAGCTATTCCCCCCTCTTTCCCCCATCCTCTTCTCCCTTATAATGTCCTTTATATAAAGTGCAAACATTTTGGAGTCTGGAAACCCAAAGTCACCAGTGTCCTGCTGCAACAATGACCAGCTGCTGCAGTGACCAATTAAGGAATTTCTGAGGGTTTAAGGTAAAAACTACAGCATTTTTATTTGATGTTTCACATAAACTGTTTCCTCTGTTAATGGTGAAACCCATACCTGACCTGTAAGATATATCTAATGACCCATCTCAGAGTTTAGCACAGATTACCTGTGAACTGGTGAGTGGAGTTATGAACATTGGAGTAGAAAAACCTTTAAATGCAAAGACTCAAAGTCACAGAAGCCTCCCTCAGTGGGGGAAGAGAACAGAATCAGATTTTCCCATACTACTTTCCCTAAAAACTTCCTCTTTCTGTGATGAAATCCAGAAACCAAACATTTCCCCCAAAAACCTAATACATTGGGGAGTGGACTGGAGGGAAATTTCCTTATGACAGTTACCTCAAAATATACCTTCAGTGCTCCCCATAAAAACCCAGCTCTTCTACTGGCAAAAAAAAAGAATTTTAAAGGAAGAAAAGTTTTAGAGAGCACTTGGTTCTCCAGCATTTTCCCAGTGCTGCAACTCTACTACTGCCCTGTTTTTTAAATAGATGTGAGACCAGACTCAGGTACTTGCATTTATTTAACACAAAAACATTTGCTTTTGGAGTAACTGAGAAGCCAGTGCTGTTGCCTTGAGGTAAGATGAAAAGCTACAGAGAAATGGAGATCAAAGGAAAAGGAGAAATGCCTCCTGCCTCCCAGAAACTGACATAATTTTAAAAGAAGTGGATGTTTTAAAGTGTAAAGACAGGAAACTAATGATGAAAAAGGTTTTATAGAATAAAGGAAGCTTTGTACTCCTCTGCCCTGATATGCATTTTGTACATTTCCTCTGCTGCAGGCTGGATGCAGCCCTGGGACAGGACCTGCAGGCACGGCCAAAAAAATGAGGTTTGGACAATTCCATCTCACTGCAGGGCCCTACCCAAGAAGGCACCACCTTGATACAACTATTTCATGGAGAAAAGTCTATAAACTCCAAGTACAGTGGACTATAGACTTTGAGACTATCAACTTAAAGCACTGAAAATTGCAGATGTAAAAACTACTTTGAAATGGGACATAAACCCCTTAAATGGTGCAAGCTGACCTATTCCCATCTTCAGAAGAACTGTAAATCCAATTACATCTGGAGATGTTGCAAATATTAACAAGTAAAATAAACCTCTTCTTTTCACTGAGGAGTTATCCAAGCTAGAGATTCACATTCAACGAGAATTCCCATGTGTAGATCCAGTGCATGTTTGAGAAATATATATTGCCCCTCATACGAGCCCACAATTCACAGTGGGTGTCTGCATATTCCCTTTGATGATAATCAAATGATACATTTAGTCAGCTTCTCTTTAACATTTCATCAGTCAGCATCACTTCAGACAAGGTGTAACAGTTGAATTAACATTAGAACATTAGAAAATGTGAATACCAGTGCAAGAGAGCAGCCAGTGCTGTCCTTGGAGCACTCAGTGATTCTGAGCTAATGTAGGAAATCTTGAACAATTTCAAAAGTTAAAGTGATGACAGAGGTCATCTTGTTTTGTTGGTTTTTTTTTTTAGTTGGAAAAAAAACCCCAAAACAAACAGCCCTGAAGCTGCTAAAGTATATCACAACTCCACTAAAGAGCCCTTAGAAAAAAGAAGCATATCCTCAGCAGGTCTAAGGCAATACAGATTATAGTTCTTCTGTGCTGTTGCAGGGTGGATTCAAGACAAGGATTATTTGGAAGTTCTCCTCATTTTAGCACACAACTGCCTATTTTAAAATAAAAACAGGAAATGGAAAGCAGAACCTGCAAATACACAAATCCTTTGCAGGCAAAGGAAAACTAAAGGCCATGCAAGATCTTTTTAGTCATGTGTTTCAACTCCAGAAAGGATATTTCATACAAATTCTTTGCTGACTTCTCTTTCTTTGGTTGTTGGGAGACTTGCTTGCATCTCAGTTTCCTCCCAGTGAAATATTTAGTTGTTTGGATGGCTCCATACATGGCAGAGAAGAGCCACCACTGACTGTGCTGTATAAACACTTTGCTCCTTGTTGCTCACCACGCATTCCTGCCAGCTCCAGAATACACACAGGCACTACCGTTTGGATTAATTTCATTTTTTCCCCTTCTTAACTGCAAGGATTTCTGCTTCAACTCCTTCCCTAATAGCTGCTTGGATTCCTCAGCCCCGTGCACTTAGCTGTAACAAGAGGTCAGTGTTTATTTCTAGGAGCCTTGCTCACAGGAAGCCTTCCTTCAGCGCCAGTGACTTCCGTAACTGCAGAGGGGCCGGGAGCGCTCCGGGATGAGCGGGGGCACCTGGTCCCCCATTTGTCATCTCCCCGAGGTCACCCGCCAGCTGTCTGTCCTCTCAACACCCGGCCTCAGCACCGTGCTCCAGGCATTCTCCCGCACTCAGGTTTCCAGGTCTGGACTTCCAGATCCAGTAAATCAATCAGCCCCCGGAGAAAGCGCTCAGACAACTGCAAGGGAAGCGTTTTCCCAGCGCGGAGCGGCCCCGCGGGGCACAAGGACACGGCTGGAGGCCGGCACGGCGCTGCTCCGCGGGGCACAAGGACACGGGATGGTGACACCGGCAGCGCTGCGGAGCTGCAGATACATTTGGGCTGTGACTAAACCAGGCTCCGCTCGTACTTGACCCCGGGAAGAATGTCATTGAACACAAGGGCCTTTTCTCAGCTGTGAGATTGGATTTTTTTTTTTCTTTTCATTAAGCTACCATTTCTGTCATTGCAAAGCAGCTTTCTCTTTTGAACGCGTCGTGGAAATGTTTTGGCATAGACTGATCACCAAATTCTTCATCTTTCCCTCTGTCCTCCAACTCCACTCTTCCTCCCACACACTGTGTTTAGGACAAAGGGCACAAGAAGAACACGGATGTGTTTAAATATTTATTATAACTCTCAGGAAGTTAACCACTGTTCTGTAACTTTCTACCTAAGTCAAGACTGTTTCCATAGGCTTATCTTTCTTATGTAAGGATAGGGCAAGTTCAGTTTTAAAGACACCACTGTGTCTTTCCCCAGGGCTGGAGGAACACTTCCCTGGGCTGGACTTTGGGAATACAGCATCCCTCCTGCAGGCAAGAAGGGAGAACACAGCTTTTATTCTGAAAGACAGTTCTTCTGGAATTTTAGGATAAAAAATTCTCTCCTGTTTCCTCCCACTCTGCCTTTTTTACCATGTTCCACACACCCCACTGAGCACCACGAATCCCCCAGTGCACAGCCAGAGATCCATATTGATGAACTGGGGCTTTGGGAGAGCTACATGAAAGAGATTCCTGCAGCACCAGCTTCCATGTAAATTACGCATCTGTAGGCAAAGGGAGCCCTTTGTCAGGAACACCTCCAGAAGGAGGATGGAGATGCACAGACACTTTTTTCTCCCTCTTTTTAGCACATTTTGCTTGATGCACAGTTCTGAGGCAACAGACAAGGACAGTCGTGATTGTATCACAGAATCATAGAATGATTTGGGAAGGAAGAGACATTAAAGGTGATCCAGTTCCAACCCCCCTGCCATGGACACAGGGATGCCACCCACTAGCTCAGGACACAACTGCAGAGTCCAGGATGGCTCCAAGCAGACAGGAGGTATTTTAGCCCCAGGAACACTGGAGAAGACCTTGATTTCAGGCCCAAGGTTGGAAAATAAAGTGGCAGAATGCTTTTAAAGCTTTCCTTGCATTTAAGGACTTGTTTTAGCCCCAGCAGGGAAGAGCAGAGCCCCTGGGTGACTCATGTATCAGGCACTGCAACAGGCTTTGCCCCCAGATCACTGCTGATGGAAAAAAATCCTACTAACACAGAAAACGTGGTTCTAACCTCAGCTTTGAAACAGCTTTCCCAGTCAGAAAGTCAGTTCTGTTTTCACTGTGACACAGCACCCTCTGTTCTGACTGAGTAGCAATGAATTCACATCATGTGGCAATTCCAGTTTAATATGACTCAAACAAGCACAAGAATTTCTAGAGGGTTTTTAGCTGCTGATACTGATCAGATAAGTAAGCTGCCAAACCTAATAATTGTATCTCAAATGAAAAACTACAAACTCTCAGTTATTCCTTTCAGATCGTAAGAACCCAAAGTTATTTTCTTTAGGCAGAAAGTGAAAAGTGTAATTGTGGAAAGCAAATATTGCAGTTTGAATGACAGCATTTAAAGGAGATGAGATTGTTCAGGTCAAAAGAAGGTGAAAAGCAGGTCACTTTCTCTTGCAGCTGACTGGTGCTCTAATGCACGAGCCCCTCAGGTTCTGGCTGCTGCTGGTCAGGTCAGCATTTCAGGCTGATGCTGAGGATCAGGTTTACAGCTCTCAGCCAGGCTGGCACTTGCTGCTCAGGAAGGCCTGGGAGAGGTGGGAGGGAGCAGAGAGAGCAGGAGCTCGGAGTGAGGCTTCTCCTCATCACCACGGAGGGGTGAAGGATGAGAACCATCTGCCCCAGGCAGGAGCAGCTTTTGGGCTGAGCTCTCAAACCCTGACTGCAAAGGAGCTGCACAGCCCCACTGTGCCACAGAGCAGCCACAGCTCCCACAGATGGGGGAGGAGGGAAAAGTTGCCTTGTTCTCCTGAAAATATTTTTTTACAGGGAAATGAAGGGGAAAAAACCCACTCCTTCAATCCTAAGCAATTTCCTCCTATCTGTCAGAATATGATAGGAGCTATTATTATTTGGTTTAAATATAAAGCATCATTAAGACTATTTTTCTGTTTTAACCGCTTAACAATTCTATTGTGAAATCTGGGTGAAATTCTCAGGATTTTATTGGCCTTCTCTATTGTGCCCTGGTAGAATTTCTAGAGGGGAAAAATGCAGTGATGATAGGAGATCTTCATTTTACTCTTCTAAAAAGACAATGAGTTAAGTGTCTAAATTGAATCATTCTTTATATGATTTCTGTTGAATTAATTTTAATTTTCTGTTGCTTTCAGTCTAATCCAATATCCTGAAACAGCAGAAGCACAGATATGAAACAGGAGTGTGCTGAGTTAGGCAGAACCCCTCAGTTTCACTTGGGAGAGAAAATACCAACAGAGCTGTTACAGAGCAGTGACATCCACAACTGCTGAAATTCTCTGTGGATTATTTGCCAACAACTCGACTCAACTTGCAAACTGCATCCCCAAAATCCATCTCCAAAAGAAGTTGTGCCTACTCAGTTGTGACTGAACTGATTCTGAAACTGGTGCAGAAAGTATCTTTTTAAACATTCACAGAAACTGCCCAGAAATTAGTGGGGATTGCTAACAAAAATGACATTTAATAAACTCTCCTGCTGAGGAGAGCTCCCAGTAACACTAGGTGGCAGAAGGCTCTGTCACATTGAAGACACCTGCAGACAGATACACCCACAGAACCATTTGAGCTTGATTTTAGAAAAGCTAAGGGGAAAACAGCTGAAAGCAAAACAGTTCTAAGATCCCATTTTCCATCCACTCTTCCAGTTCTAATTCTGCCTCTGATATCCCCAGTAAATTATTAAATTATTTCATCATTTAAGCTATCCCAGAATGTGAATACACCTTCTAAATCTTCAATCACACATTACTTAATTCAAATGAAATTCTGTATGTGACAGGTGATTCTATTAAGCTTTTACATAATTAAAAAGAAATTCACTGTTTAAAGAAATAAATGGCCACTAGGACAAGTACACAATAAAAACATAAACTGTGAGTTACCTTGAAGCAAACTCGAAACCCAGCCTGGAGTGCTGTACATTTCTATAAACACACTTCTGCAGCTGAAAGAAAACCAACAACCTACAAACAAACTCATTCAAAACTGCTCAAGCCTCAATGTGGAAAAGATCTGATAAAAACGGCAGCTGCTCCCTCATGGAGGTGCATTTTCAGGAATACTTTTGTAATTACATACAAAATTCAACTGCTTGTTTCTAGTTTTACATATTTAACCCTTTAAAAAACATCTATGCTCCCTTTTCCTTTATTCTGGCCCCTCTCTTTTCAGCTCCTCTAAGTTTCTCTCTCATCCTGTATAAATCAAATACATGAGGAAGCAAAGAGGTGCCCTGCTCTGGTGATGTTGGGAGGAGGAGGGAGAGGGAAAGCCAAGCACTGTCTAAATGCTGAAAAACAAAAGGCAGTAGGGGGAAAATGACACTCCTGTTTCCTTAGACATGTAAGATTGAGCTGACAGCAAAGATTTCTCTGAGATGCCCACGGCTGCAGTGCTTTTCCACTTGCCTAGCAGTAACACCCCAGATTCACAGCACTTGAGGGGTGCTTCCCCAAGTGGGGCTGGTGCCTGCACAGAGCTCAGTGCATTGTGGAGGGTTATTTTGCACCTCCAGCCATGGAGGCTGCTTGTGTTTAAATATAGTGTATTTTATCATTCACAGTTGTCAGCAGTGCAAATTGTCATCTAAGCAGGAAAAGATGCTGTTGAAGAAACAGGAGGGGTTGGTTAGAAAGTAAAAATTCTTTTGGCTGTGACAACTCCTCTCACTGCCCATTTTGAGGGTAAGAGATCACACCACCCATTGCAAATTGCTGCCTGAGAGTCAGACAAATCAATAGTAGGTAGGAAAGCCAACTTGCCAAGGCTACAGCCACTGCCAGCAGATTATTAATGCATCTGTCTGCATTCTTTAATGTTTCCTAAGAAGCAACTATGTTAACTGAAAAGGTGTGACGTGTCACCAGCCCTTCTCTTCTCTCCTCTTCATTTTCTCTCTATATTAAAACCTTGGCTACCAAAGAAAACAATCACGTTTCACCTCATCTTTTCCCAGCTTTTCTGAAGTTCAGTTCCTGCTCTAGAGCAATATATACAGTCTAAGTACTACCCCTGACAAGCTGTTTGACAGCCCTAAGTTGCACATCTATTTTACTCCCAGAGCCTTGGAGTTGGTAGGGCGTAGATGGGAAATGGAGGCCAATTAAAATAAACACAGACAGTATCAATGAATTCTTCAGAAAGGCACAAGACAAGCAAAATGAAACACTACTGGCTTTTGCCCACAGTTAGAATTCAGCTCATCTCACAGGCTGAAGGCTCTGGCTGAGGTCCAGAAAGACACTTAAGCACATGTCTTATTTTAAGCATGTGAGCAGCCTCATTGATTTTTCACTCATGCCAGGAAGAATATTCAATGTGCTTAAAGTTAAGCACATTGTTAAGTGCCTTCCTGGACCAAGGCCAGGCTATTTAGCCCTTGCATGAGTTAGTCTAGAGAACATTTACCATTATTTTAACTTCTCAAGACTTTCTTTGAGATAAAGTTTTATGGTGTATGAAAATATTTCATTCATATGAGCAGTGACTGGTTCACAGCAACCTTCAGGGACCAAGTATTCTTCCCCTTCCCACATCTAAAGTAGTAACTGGAAGGATTAAAGACACATAAGCATTTGCTTATGTACTGATAAAGAAAATTAGTTTTGAAAGGGAAGCCAGTAGTCTTACTCATCTAGAGAGCAAAATGAGCCCTGCACTGAAAAGCTGACAGACATATTAATTTTCAGTGAAAACTAATAAAGTCATTTGCCAAAGTCCCATTCCAATACCAAGTCCTGTGCAGGAACTTTGAAAAGCAAGCTAATTGTTGACTGAAATTAATTATCACAATAAGCACACATTCAATTCCATTTTCCCTTCTTCCTTTTACATGGAGTTAAATACAAAATTCAAGGAAAGGCCTGTTAGTGCCTCCTCAAGATGACCTCACCACATCAGAGCACTTTAGAGATCAAAGGCACAACAAACACTTTGCTCTCTGCTACAACAAAGTGATGCCATTTGCTATGTTTGCTGCAGACAATTGGATTTTTATCTGGTTGGCATTATCCAAGCCCAGATTCATACCCTGAGCTAGAGAAAGGTGTTTAACAGCACAGCTAAGGAAAGCTGGACTGGGGCAGACTCGTGCTCCCTCCAGCAATCCCTCTCCAGGAACTGGACAGGGAGTGCACAGGGAGTGCAATGGGACCAGCAGGACACTAATTTGCTCCTTTTTTATGAGCAGATGTGCCTTTGTACTTCAGTACTTGTTTTTTTCCTGGAGAGTTTAAACTCAGTGGTGAAAGTACACAATTGACAGGGGGATACATGAACAGAAAGGCAGTTTAACATTCAATCACCTCTGCAATCTCAGGGTGACACAGCTGTACCACTCATCATGCCTTATACCAGTGCAGCTCCACTGATTTCATGCTCCCAAGCCCACACCTGATGGCAACTCCAGCCTCAGCATCCAACATTCCACTTTAGAAACTGCTGGAGCAACCTCTGAGACCTCTGGAAAAAGGAACTAAGATGATGAAGGCAGCCTGCAGACAAAAAAGACACTTCCTAGTGGATTCTGCTCTAGAAGTTGTCAATTTGAGATAAATAATCTCTTTATTTTAAAATATTGGTTTGTATATGTTATTGCTGAGATTATGTGGTGAAATTTTCTCACCTTGCCATGCAATCAGAGCAGGACAGTGACAGAGGGTTGAGGCTGGAAGGCACATAGGGAGCCCACTTAGTCCAGCCTCCCTGCTCAGCAGGGTCAGCTCAGGGCTGCATCCAGTCAAGTTTTAGTATCCCCAAGGAGGAACAATCCCCAAACTACCTGGACAACCTGTCCCAGTGTTTGACCTCCCTTGCAGTAAATGCATTCCAATGGAATTCCATTTGTATATCTTCCATTTGAGTATTTCCCATTTGTGTCCATGACATCCTCTCATTGGGAATCACTGAGGAGAGCCTGGCTCTGTCCCCTTCACTCCCTGCCCTCCATCGGGTATTTACACACATCAAAAAGGTCCTTCCAAGCCTTTTCTTCTCCAGACTGAAGGTTCCCTCAGTTTCTCCTCACACAACAGACACCCCAACCCCTCCTTGCTCCAGCATGTCCATGTCTGGCACCAGGGATGCCAGGACAGGACCCAGCAGAGCAGAGGGGAAGCATCACCACGTCCCTCCACCTCCTGGTGACACTGCCTGGCCCAGCCCAGGAGGCTGGTGGCTTTTCTTCCCCACAAGGACAGGCTCCTGGTCACCACGAGGTGCTCCAGGCCCTTCTCCATGGAACTGCTTTCCCAGCAGGTCAGCCCCCAGCTCATGTGCAGGAATGCATTTCCCACACCCAGCAAGTGTTTTCCATATAGGGAAAAGTTTAGGACTCACCCCTTAAGGTAAGGGACCCAGAAACTTCTATACCCTCCTGGCAGTGGTTGGCTCAGCACAAGAACACGGACTGGGCTCTGAAAGTGTCACTCAAAAGCCTCTTGGTGACCTTATTGACACCAAGCCAAACTGTCCCTCCTAAAACATTCAGTATTTAAGAGGGGGCCCAAAGAAAGAAAAAGGCTTTTTGGAGTGTTTCTAGCAGGGTGTCAGAGGTTTCCTCAGACCCCTGTGTGCAGCTTATCTTTTGTTTTCTGTAACGTTTGTTATTTTAATATTTTTATTTATTAAACCTTTTGCTTTGCAAAACACCTCTCAAGAGCAGTCTCGCTGAAATTAATTTCAGCCACTTCTCTGCAAAGGCTGGACCGTCAGAGATTGATACATTTACACTTGGTTTATACGACTCTGACCATGTATGTGTTAACTGTATCACCCATGCTGGCACAGGCATTTCTCTTAGGCTGCTGTGACAGGATTTCTCCAGCCTGCTGAGTCCCTCTGAAGGGCAGCACAACCATCTGGAGCTCGAGCTGCTCCTCTGGCCTCTGCAACACCTGCAAACCTGCTGAGGGAGAGCTCCTTCCACTGCCAGGCAGGAAAGAACAGGGTGCTGCCCCCAGTATGGACTCCTGGAGTGAACCAGTGTCCTGCTTGGATTTCAAACCCACAATTACCAGGTATCTTAACAATATTAGATTGTATTGGTTTAACCAGTTGCCATTTTAAAATTTAGGTGGTTAAATGAGTGCAGTATTTTAATATATGAAAGAATTAAGTCTGTTTCTGAACAGCATCTGCTGGTCCAACTTGTCCTTGAAAGTGAACTCCCGTCAAGAAAACTTCAAACATCATTTATGACTTCAGAGGGAGAGACAGACTTCTCTTTTCGAGCTGCTTTAGTATGTAACTAACCCAAATGGTGGATTTCCTTAAAAAATAGTTTCTGCAGACAAAATTGTCCCTTCACTTGAAGAATCCAGAGCAACAAAAAAGCTGTATTCCAGAACTGGGATTACAGCCAGTTTATGATGGATAAACATTGAATGCTAATGGCATAATTATAATGTCACAGCATTTGCTGCCAGAATTACAAAAAATATTCTTAAAATTATGCCCTAAATAGAATGGTGTTTAGTTTAGCTAAACTGAAAGCACACTCCAAGAAATGTGAAAAAACAAACACCACGATTCCAAATCTCAATTATGCATACTAAGGGCTTGTTTTAATAAAAGTATATTTAGTGGCTGAATAAAGTTTCTAAAAAAATAATTTTAAAGATAATGAATTCCCGATGTCTAAAAAAGTGTCACATGCAATTTCATCACTGATTCATGTCAACTAACCTCAAATTTAACCAAATGCAACTGTGATCAATATTGTGTCAATCTCAAAGTATCTGGGGTTTAAGGCAACAAAACCAGATGCAAGGATGAGTAAAAATTTGGAACCCACAAACAGAACAGAGTTCTTGGCTACTGAAAGATCTGGAACAATTCTACTGGCAGGGAGAAGCCAAAAGAATGAGAAGTTTTGACAGTATTGCCACATTCAGCAGGAAGAGAGTCAAGTGCAGGAGGAATAAAAGGGAGATGGTTTGCCACCACTGGATGTTATTTAACTTTTTTCTTTTAAAGATGGCATCCTCCACTTGAGGCAGGGACACCTCTGAGCTGTTGTACAGTGTCTAGGGATGGACTTGCAATTATGTTCCCAGGCACTTCTGTAAGGCAAAACCCAGCAATAAATAACCAAAAACCCAACCACATAAAATATGAACAGTCAGATTTACCAACATATTCTGGAAAAAGCTGTAACAGTAACTGAACAAGAGGGCCAGTTATATATAGTAAATTTGGGCCACAAAAGAAAAGGATATTTGAACTGATTCCACCTTCACTGTGAAACAAAACTGAAGGGTTGTGCATGACCTGCCCAGCAGTGCTCTGCCTTCCCTCACAACCTCACAAAAAAGGTGACAGAGAATAAAAAGTTGTCTACATCAATCCCTTTTTATTATTTATTCTATTTATCATCTCTTGGCAGTAACTCTTCTCACGAGTCGCAGTGGAAAAACCCATGAACTGAAAACAAAAATGGGGCTGAGAGGGGGAAAAGGTGCCAGAGTGGAGAAAAGGGGAGTTTTATTTCTCCAAACAATAACCCCTACCATGACAGCCTTGCTGGCTCCTGCTCCACTGACAGGAAATTTCTGTAAAAGAATCATGTGGTGCTGGAAGACAAAACTGCAAAGGTTCATATATGAGACAGGCTATAGGTCTGACATGGAACCAGCAAACAAAGTCAAAAGGCCACTCCTCTCCTCTGCCTTCCAAATACTAAAATCTCAGAATGTGACAGAAACCTGTTGACTTTGACAGAGTTTAAATTATGCCAATGTGAAGCCAAAGAAGCAGAACACCTAACACTGGCAGAAAAATAAGAAGCTCAGTTCCTGCTTCATAGAGTCTCCTGGAAGTTTTTACCTTCACAAAACCAGGCAGAAAACCCTAGAGGAACACAGAGGGGCAAGGGATTTATGAGGTCTGAGAATCCCCAAACTAAGAGGTAGTTGAGCTAGTCGATTTTATTATTTTATCTCTGAAAGCTTAAAACATAAAAAAGTTAAAAATAAAAATAAAGCAGAGCAAGCACCTACTAGAAAAGCAGTGTCAGTATTGTCCTTTAGGCGTGTTTCTCTCCACACCTCTGGAAAGTTATCTGGCATTTGACATAACTGGGAGGAAGAATTTTCTCCCCTGGCAAAGTCAATTAACTTCACTGTATTTGTATCATCTGTCAGAGCTGAATCTCCTCCCTTCTTCAAGTCTGACACAAGCTCCTACACCTACTTGACAGATCAAACAGCTTATATAGAAATTACTGGACTTTAAAGGGAAGTTCCACAGCTATGTCAAGCCAAAAGCTGCAAGACAAGAGGTGAGTGATTATTCTATTAGTATACACTCCCCTGGAATATTAAAATACAGCCTAATTTTGTACTGAAGTTTAACCTCTTTCAGGCAATTTGCTACTTCATTATGAAACCCCTTTAGTCTTCAATCATCAGAAACATCTGTAGAAAATTAAAGCAGGTCTTTTTCCTGCTCTGTGCTCTTGAACTGCTTAATTTCTCATACTACTAAGATATATAAGCTCCTTGCTGTAACAAGAAATGTAAGAAACAGTGTGGGCCACTGCTTTAACATACTGCCATAAACAGGTATGTGCATGTTAATGCTTTGAGTGTTATAACCAAGCTTTTTTTCTAAAGGCTACATAAAATATTAGTGCTCTGTGAAACACCACTCAATGTGATGTCACTAGATTGCATGTCATGCAATTAGTCAATTGCCACATCTCATCACATTTTACAGGCATTATAGCCCAGGCCCAAACCCATCTCCCATTAGCTCCAATTTAATGTTTGCTGTACATCAATGTATAAACCTTGTAATTAAAGGCAGCAGAGGAGAGAAGGGTATCACACACCATGTGCTTAATGCAGTTAAAACATGAACACAAAGCAGCATGGTGGGCAATGCAGGAATGAAAACACTTCTCTACTGAAATGCCTTTCCTCCTAATCAACTCCTAAAAGCAGCCAGACCAGTAATGCAGCTCTCCCAGGGGGCAGCCAGGAACTGGGAGCACTCACTGGATGCACACCTGGGAAACAACCTCAAGGTCTCTGTGGACCTACACTGCACAGATTTTATGTCCCTGAGCAGCAATGAAGAACACATCACACAATAAAATGTCATTTCTATTTGGGCACAGACCTATTCTGAATTAAAACACCAAAAGCACTGGGACACTCTGCTGAGAAAGGGGGTTTGGTCCAATAAAATCTTTTTGGCGTTTGGTCCAATAAAATCTCTTTCCTACCAGAATCAAGCTGATGTTTGTATTGAGCTGGTGGAGCAGTGCATCACCTCTGACAGGCTGCTGATGTGATTGAAGGGCAGGGAGCACAGGACTGTATTGATCTCTCAGCAGCAGGGCCAGCACTCCACACAGAGCACTTTGAAGTAGCCCCATACAAGTGCTGCATTATCTGCCTCACGAGTGCTGTGCAGGTTTTCAAGGGCTTAAATAATATTATGGCACATAAATCTCCTAAAGGCTAACCTGATGCCCTTTGTGAGTGAGAACTTCTTGTACTACAAAGGTTCTACCAGTTGGAGCCATGGAAGAGCAAAAACCACAGGGGAAGCAGAGCTGGCTCTTCCCAGACCACCTCTGTGCTGCTCCAACACAGGCTGTGAGCCTGGGCTGCCCTAAAAGCCATCTCAAATACAGCCCCACACACAAACTTTACCACCAGTTTTGTAGGATTTTCCTGTAACTCTTTAGGGAGGTTAAATCTGTATCAATGCAAACTTTTTTTTTTTTTTTTTTTTTTTTTTTTTTTTTTTTTTTTTTTTTTTTTTTTTTTTTTTTTTTTGTACAGAAAGCATTCAATTTTTTCAAGGAAAAAATCTGGTAATATTTCCAGACGAGTCCTGTGGGTCATCTGACTTAGCTATCCTTCTGCATCAGCATGATTATCCCTCAATCCCCTGGAGTACAAAAGTTTCCACTGTATGCCCTATCCATTTAATGCACTGCCACTGAAAATATTCTACACTGACCCATGGATTGAACCAATATTGATCTCAAATTTCTTTATCCCAAGAACTAACACTCCCCTCAGTGACATACCCCAATGAAAAGCTTGAGCTCACCTTTAGATTTACAATAAGAGCAGGCAGTAATTTATTTTTTTAAAGTACCATATTCAAATTAGTTTTCATATGTGCTATGCAAAAAAAAATACTTAAGCATGATTTACACTGATAGGTCTTAAGAAGTAACTGTAAATGGGGATTTATCATCCAGAGAGGTATTTTCCCTGCAGGAATCTCATTTTATCCTAGTGATACGCAACAACTTTCATCTAAAATTTGAAAGAAAATATAAAAGTCACCCACTGCAGAATGTACATCTGTCAAAAAATCTGAGGGGGCTGGGGAAATGGATAAATGATTCAGACTAATCTGTGTAGCACTTACTGACATGGACTTTTTCCAGCTAGAGACAGCTTAATAGCAAAGGTCACACAGCCAGGAGCTAAGAACAGGACACACAAACACAGCACCACAAATTAATTAATACTGGAAACAACATAGATAATGGTGGCTGGATTAAAAAACCTGAGCTCTGGTTTCTTCTGGAGGTGGGTACAGACACAAAGTAGTATCGAGTAGGGGAATTCAGAATTCACCCTGGTTTTCTGAAGTGAGTTCTCTGAGTGTTATATTCTCTTTTCTGGGGGAGAACACTGAGCTTCAGCTGCACTTGCTGAAAAAATCACTGCACTGCACAGAACACCTAATAATACAACAGCAATAACAGCAAGGAGTTATCACGTTGTAAATGTAAAATGATCCATAGCAATATCTGCATACACACATAGGCGTGCACAAATATATGCATCAATAAAATAATTCCAGCAGAAATGACAGCTTTCCTGGGTGCACACATCATCTCCTCAAAGCAGTTATTCCTGGCACCCTAAAAACTGCCCTCTGCTTGGAAAAATTAATGGTACCACTGCAGTTTCTTCTTCTTTGTCAGGAAGCCAAGTTTTGGGGAACTCTCATCCTCCCCTGTATCCACCCTCACCATGTGGCAGCTGTCCTTCTGGAAGCACCCAAGCCATTTATCAGAGGAAAAGCAAAAATTTTGGAAGCAGCTCATTAAGAGAGAATTTGATCAATGAGTTTATGTATAGGCTGGAGAGAAGGTGAAGGGAATCAAGGAACATGCATGCTTATTTAGATGTCACTTTCCTATTCAAGAAATTCTGCTAAATTTAACATGTCTTCTGGACGTTTTTGGGTTTGGTTTTTTTTTGTTGTTGTTGGTTTGGTTTTTTGGTTTTTTTGTGGGTTTTGTTTTTTTTTTTTTTTTTTGCATCAGAAATATTTTAAGGCCTCTGCTTTATTTGCATTTCTTGCTTTTCATATTGTTTTTGCTTTCTCAAGGAAACTGGCAGCTGAAATGGTGTTCTAAAAACAAGTCACAAACATTCAGCAGTGTTGCCATTTCAAACACCGGGCTCAGCTGAAACTGCCGTGTGGTAAGACGATGCTGTTTCAGCTGCTGGAGCCCTCAAAGGACAAAAAAAATGCTGAATAAAACCAAAATATAAGTCATGAGTCAACAAAAACTCTGGGATTTGTTGCAAATAACATCCTTCAAAGCAGCCCAAAATAGAGGATGCACTGCTCTTTGCAGACACCAGGAGCCTGTACTATCACCTCTACCCAGCCAGTCCAGTTCATGTGGTTCTCTCTACTGGAAGTAGCAAGTTCTTCCCGGAACTTAATGCTGATTTTTCAAATCAGATATTTCCATTTTTCAGATAATGAACCAAAGCAGCAATGGGAGAAAGAAAAAAAGCAAAAAGAAACAATGCACAAGTGCAGGAGGAAGGCATGAAATGGACCCACACACAAGCACTGAAATCTCATCTATTGGCTAGCCCCATTCATAGTCTTTTTCTAAGGAGATAAAAATAGCATTAAAAGAAAATACATCGATTTTCTTTTCTTTTTCTGCTCTTCAATTGCCAGGGCAGACAGCCTGTAAAACCTGCTGCTGTAGTACATATGGGCAGCTGATCTGAGCAGAGAGCTCCAGGCAAGTTTTCAGCATTTGTTTCGAAATACAGGAAAATCAACCAGCAGCCAACAGCTCCCAGAAAAGCCAAATATCTACAAACTCAGGGATGAAGAGCCTGCAGCCAGCACAGGGCTCCACTGCCCACCCTTTGCTCCATTTGCAAACATCCCTGAGCCATGTGAGCACACACAGCTCATCCTCTGTGTTGCAAAAGAAAGCATCCACCAAGCCTGCCCAAGGGCAGGAACATTAAAGGCACTTCTGTAAGGTCCCATCCTGTTCCCACTGAAGCCACTACAAATTCTTCTGCCAGGGCTGGGAGCAGAACTGGATCTGTGTGGAGCTTTTATTTATTTTTAAACCTTCCACCCTCAGCACTCAAGTTCAATGGGAATTTTTCAGAATAGTGTTTTGCCACCAGAGCCAAAACCAAGTCAGGGAACATGTGAACTTCCTACAGCTCCTTGGAGAAGGCAGGGAAGGAGTCTGGAGGTGTTAACTGTGAGAACTTGTGAAAATGGTGAGGAGGGAACTGCACTGGGCAGTCCTTGCTGTCATCTCCAGGGTCTGTTATGACACTGCCAATTGCTCAGGTGTTTGTAGAATTGGACAACACCAATTTTGTATGTTCTTCTGCTAGTCCAAGCTTTTCGAAAGCCTGAATAAATTGAGTAAATATAACAAAGCTAAAAAATCTATAGAGCACTTCTGGGTGAGCAAAAAAAAGAGAGAGGGGTAATAAATGCAAAATACAAAAACAACTTCAGTGCTCTTAGACAAAGGATCAAAAGAAGGATCCTGTGGGCCAAACTGCTCAAGGCAAGGGACAGCTCAGTCACAGCAGACTCCTGAAAGCAAACTCCCCATTGCACTCACACCTTCACAACAATACTTGCCTTGCTGCTGGGGAGGAAAAGAGCAGGATGCACCTACATCATGGAACAAGGCAGAAAATAAAAAGGCAAGATATGGTTTCCATATTTCAGATTGTTTGCAGACTCTGTATCTGTGGGACTTTTCATTCCAAAATTAACTGTGTGCTGAAGAGAGTCTGGAACAGCAGAGACTTTATGCTTCCAAGTTTTTAGATGGCCTCAGAGTGCAAAATCTCTTCTCTCTCATTTCTGGAATAGTTTTTGACAATTAGTAGAATCAATGACCACAGAGCAAGAAATCTGCCCAATCCATCAGGGCCTAAATGTGAAAAGAGGGGGAAGAGAGAAAGAGAACCTTCTAACGACAGGAAGGGGAGAAGAGGTGCAGAATTTTTTTGGCTTTATTCAGGAGCATTTCCTCATGAATTCTGGAAGAGAGTCAGAAAATAAAGATAGCAGCCAGCACTCACCTCCTGCATCTTTTTAAGGGAGAACTAGACAAATGCAGCAGTAGCAAATAAAGGAAACCATAAGTAACCTTCTCTGTGCAAGGCAGACAATACCCCAGTAGAGAGAGTTGGCACAAACCCAAGGTATAGAGGCTGCTTGGTAAATTCTCAATAAATATTAAAAACACAAGTATGCTGATATCTGCATTTTTTCCCAAGTTGATGGAAAAATTAAAGCATGGGTCGATGCTCCTGAGAACAGAGGAGTCAGTAAGATTCCCAGGTTTAGGGGAAAGAACAAAGAGATGGAGAAACTATTATCTTGAATCTCAATTAATGTCAACAGATCCCGGAGATGAGAGAAAAGTGCCTGCACTGGAGCCAGGACCTCAGCACCTTTTCCATCCTTCCAGAAAGGCTCACCCAGCTCTCTGAAGGGCCTGGAATCCAGGCTAGTGGAATGATACCAGCAAGGCACAGGACCTCCTCTTTCTACAGGTTTCACCCTCTTTCTCTTCTTCTATGTGTATATATAAATTCCTCTGCAGAGGAATAGTGGAGACCAAGTGCACAACCATCACCAGATTTCATTAGGATGTTAAAGAGTCTGCAGAATTTGCTCACCTTTAACGTCATCTTAGAAGAAACACAACCAGGACAAGAGCTGACTTGATCTCTAAGCAAAAAAAGCTATACCTGTAAAACACCTAGATTGATGGGGCATTAAAAGCAGTGACTAAAATACCTTTTTATTTATTAATTTTTTTAAAAAAGAAATATTTAAAATGCAGAATAACACAACCACTTCCTGGACAAAAGTAACCAAGCATGATGTAGCCAGTGTATTACATCAACCTCCACAATAAATCTAACCTGCTAATATTTTCAACACTGTATTTGTTCTTGCACACTTTTGAATTACTCCAACACTAATTTAAACAAATCCTTTCACTGAAGAAAATGTCAATATATCAAAACTATTTTTTAAAGTAATGTGTTTCCTATTTTACAAAGCAATTACTCTAAGTACTGAAACGGTTTCCATGGCATCCTCCACTTCCAGCTGACAAATATCAGCAATAGCTGGATTTAAAACAAACAAACTGAAACCCCCAAATCAGGAGGGTTTGACTCAAGGAAAAACATTAAATGTTTTCAAGCAGAAGCATTGAAAAAATTATTCTCACTGAAAGAAAAAAGTATGTAGGCACACCTGCTTTTCTATCAATCTAAGCAGGAAACCATTTCACTGCTGCATCATAAGTAAAAGAAAAGTGCTTATTAAAACATTAATCACAGTCCATTATATTCTGACTCCATGCCAGAAGTTCCCATTACATCACTGAAAATATCTATTAACCAAAACCTGATTCTGACAAGTTACAGAAGTGTAGTGTTTAGGATTTAGTAATGTAAAAGTCAGTTTTAGAAGAACAGTTACACAATTGATTTTGCAGTGGCAAGCAACTATAATTAATTGTTTTTGTGACATTTATTACTGCAGTGGGCTTGATTTAACTGGTGTTTCTACTGTAAAATTATTAAAAAATTATTTCAAACTTCATCTACTTTTATTAAACACATTTATTGTGAAGGTATTTAATACCCGGAGCTGGCTAAACAATTTTAAAACGTGCTGGATATACCAGTACATGTAAAACTGTATTGTCTTGTGTAAATATGGGCCTTGTTTAGAACCACGTCTCACAGGAAATTATGCCAAATGAAAACCATCTCTCCTTCTCCTCTCCCACTGAAAAGGATTTATGTTTTTACATTTAATACCAGTTAAAGAAACAAAAATATGGTGGCGTTACCTTCATGCCTGAGCAATAGTTCAGCTGTGAAGTCCCATTATGTTCAAACCTCTGCTTTGTTATTAGAAACACAGCCCAGCTCAAATGCTTCAGTTTGGAAGAGGGAGAAGTGAACAACTCAGTTCTTTCTGGAAGCCTGGCACTACACGTCTTGTTTACCTGGAACAGTTTTCAAATAACTACCAGCAAGGCTTTAAAACCAAAGCCATGAAATTGGCTCCTAAATGTGTGTACATAATCTCCAGCCAACCATTTTAATTGTGGGTACTTTCCTCTACCCCCTGTAAGCAGCACTACTAACAAAAAAAAATCAGAAATAGCTATAATGCATGATAGGAAACCAGTACTATGTATTTTGCCCCCTTGACCCAACATACACAAGTCTCTAACTTCAAAAGGCACCTGAGATTAAAACCTTTAATTTGTCTCTAGATATCTTCCAATTTCAAAGATGCAAAGAGCTTCACTGAAGGTACTTTTAGGGTCCCCCTCCATATCTGAGCACTCCCTTCCATGCAGCAGCTCTGGTCTCAGTTACCCCTAAAATCTCTGCTGTTCCACCAAGTGTGACAGCCACCAGGGACAGATACACACACTGCTGGAATGAAAGGAGCCAGAAACTCCAGTTCTTATGGGTGTGGAAGACTTGGATGGTTTTGGGTTTTTTTTTAAGGAAACTGGGAAAAATAAAGAAATGAACACACCTGTGATGGGATACCATTAACTCCTAAGAAAAGTTCTCTGCCTCCACTTTTCCCTCCAGTGTGATCTAATCAGAGGGACCACAGGGTCAGTATCAAAATAAGAAAACAGAGACTGGCAGCCCAACCCTTAAAGACCTTGTCATCCATCATTATCTGGATTGAGAGCAGTTACACACATAGGATGAAATTTATCAATGGAATTACTGACTTTGGCAACTGACCTGCTCCTCCAGTAGGAGATCCCTCATTCCCACCACTAAGGACTCTTCAGAGGAGCTTTAAGCATTATAGATTCCTTCAACAAAGCCATCTGAAGGGGGTTAAAGAATCACAAACTACTGCTTCAAAAGCTGCAGAGAGCTTCAAGCAAGACACCCCCCCTATGCTTCCCTCTGCCATTTAAGGAAACTCATAACTCACCTTTTCAGCCATTTGATACCTGAACAAAAATTTCATTCAGAATGCTGCTTTACTACTGTATTTATCAGTGTCACTGGCTTTATTTTCCTCTTTATGGGTCTATTCTGCTGGTTGTCTCTGGCTAAATATTTTCATTTTACATACCCCCCCCTTCTTAAAACAAGAGTGTTGAAGGGCTTAGGAAGCCTCTCTCTCCTTCTTTCCACACTTCTTTCCCAAATTTTTATTGCAATGAATTTTTACAAATGCTTCAGAAGGCAAACTCAAATAGGATGCTCATCACCTTTCTACTTCAACTATATCTGAGACTAAATAGTTTAAGATTACTGTATCCAAACAGACCCTTCAGGAGAAAAGCCAGGGTTTTCTTAGACTGCCCCAGAGCAAGTCCTTGTTGTGCCATCTCTCCTGACAGCTGAGCACAGAGCAGGAGCAATGCCCAGATGTTGATGAAGAGGAGGAGCTCAGCAATGGGCTTCCATGAGCTCTCACACTCCCCATGAGGCAGACTTAGCTCCCCACGACTGTGCTCCTGCCTCTGTACTCTAACACTGGGCTTAAAAAAAGCATTTGAGAGCTCTGCCCCAGGAAGAACTACAAAAACTGGAGGACACTGAGGCCGTGCTGTTGTTGAAGTGAGGGAGAATCAGGACAGATCTCTCCTGCATGTGCAAAACATATTGTTTTTCTTGTGGCAACCACACAATTCCCAGTGCAATTATCCATCTGGCTGAAGAGCCAAAGACTCAAAAAGGGCAACATGATGGAGTGCAGGAGAAACAAGGAAGGAAAAATGTAAAGAAAAGGAAAATACTGAGCACAAAAACCTCTGATCTCAAATTTACCACGTAATTTCAGAGATGCAACAGAAGTCCTAAAACTTAACTTCTACCAAAATACAGCAGCAAAGGAGGAAAGTCTGTGGACATACAAAGTCACAAGAGAATCAGACATCAATAGCAATATCAATGCAGGGGATGGAGGGAAGGATGAAAGCAAAGAAGGGCTTTCAATAACAGATAAGAACTGTCACATACAATCAGGTCCTTTTAAGTGGCTGGTAGTAACGAGGCTTTGATTTGCTGAGACATAAAGAGCACAGAAAATAGGGCATGTGGCCCACAGAATTGCTGGATGCCTCCTGACACATCATAATCCATCAGCAGACAGCTTTGCCTGCCACCTTTCAGCTGCCCACTTAGCAGCACTGCCTCCACACCTGCAGAGACAGCTCAGGGTTTGCCTCCTACAAATCCTCTATAATAAAGCCAATATCACCATCCTGATTTTTGGAAGTAATTTGAAATATTTACTGCTTGATCCCATAGCACAGTTTGCAGACAAATCTCTGTTCCCTTAAGCCTCTGATTTTTCATTTTTCCTCTTCACATTGTAAGTGTTTTAATGAATGTATGATTTAGCATTCATCAAGCCCACACTACAGAAAGACTATTCTGGAATAAATGGTATAATTACATTTCCTACAGCGACCTTGTAATCTCACGAGTATTTATTCTAGACTAAACAGCCTTACTCAGCTGCCCTGTGTCTGATTGTCGATGAAAGAAGCTTGTTTGACAACTGCTCCGAGCAGAAACATATTTTTTCCATGATTGCATGAAAAAGTGAAAAAACATGACCAGCCCGGTATTCCGAGCACACAGACTCGTGTCAGATCCATGAGTTAATTTTGAAGCCAAAAGCCAACAAAAACAATCACCATGGACATTCTGCTGTCAGGGCCAGCTTTGGAGGTTAATTTAGTGGTACACACACAGCTACAGCCAGCTTTACATGTAAGAAATTGTGTGGTATAAGCAAGGCTTCTCTCTTTGTTTCTTTATATATTTTCCATATTCTGTGCTTTTATAACCCTCCCGAGACCTTTCACAGTTACAGAACCCACACTATACCCACAGGTGGGCGGGCAGGAAGCAAAACTCTCCATTTCATAAGCAGTCCACTTTTAATATATTCAATTGCTAATGGCCTTGACAGAAGAGCTCCATGCAAACCACCATATTCTACAGGGTGTCGTTTGAAATGTTCGTGGACTTTTCTGCCAGAAAGCTGATTCCTTAAACAGTAAGATTTCAGACTTCACTAAAGGCTGCACTCCTTGATTTCCATTCAGCTGGAAAAATTGGTGCTAATCTACCTCCCCTATATTAAATTTGCATCCTTCCAAAATCCTGAAGTGAAGGCTGTAGGATTTCTGTGGAATGCTAAAGCAATACCAGACAGTTTCTATATCAAACCAGGTTTAAGATGGTTTACAGGCAGTTCTGTTGCCTTGTTCCCTCCTGCCCTGGAAGAGACAGCACACTTGGCCATATTCACAATTCCAAAAAAGGGCACCCACACAGTGCTTGTTTTACCATTCACAGGTTTTTATTTAATTATTCATGATAAAATAAACAAAAAAATAAAAGGCTGCATGGAAAATATAGCTGAGTCTTTAAAGCAATAATCACTCCTTACCTGCCAATTCTCATTCATTAGGTACCCCATGCAGAACTCTTTGCAGCAGACAGAAATCTCTGCTGAGGATCAGGCCCTGCAACAGGAGACTCTGGGAAATTCAGACCATATGCCTTGGTAGCCAAGAGAATTCCTGCAAGGAGTGCAGCCCTCTATGTGCCCTCCAAAGCAAGACAAGCTTCCCTTGCTCTTACTCAATCTTTTGACTCTGACTACTGAGCTTATTGAGAGACTAGATTCCATTAAAAGGAGCAGAATGAATTCAGTGTTCAAAACCAATGGGCCAAAGCAGATCAAATCAGCCCTTCATTTGTGGCTTTTCTCCTTTTCCAAGATTCAAGAAATATCTGCATACCCCAGTGACAGAGCAGATGTGAAAAATCACCTGCTATGACTTTTAAAGCCCAGCAGTCCTGTCACCCATTCAAAATCAATTCTCAGCTATTTCACTGCCTCGAACCCTCCACTGACACTGACAGGGTTCTAGCAGAAGCTAATCCAGCCAAAGACCAGCTCAGCTATGCTGTAAGAATAGTTTGGAGTTTGGAGACCATTCTGACTATTGCCTCACTTAACAAAAAAAAAAAAAAAAAAATCCCAGTGATTGACAGCAAAGAAGTTACACCAGTCATTTCTAGATGAAGTGCCAGGACTCTACATGTGTTTCAAATTACACTACAACACTGTACAACAAAGAAATATGCAGAAATTTTCCACTTGAAGTGAAGGTTAAAAATTAAACACTAACAAAGCTCTAACAGATATGAAACCCAACCTCATCTTAATGCGAAGTTTAAAATGCCTGAGCTGTCCTACACTAGGAAAAAAGGAATGAATCAATCCAGTTGTTCATGAGAAAAAGCAGTGGGCTAAAACATGTTCATTGTATGTACACATTTTCACAGCACTCCCACTCTGGTTCAGTACTTACCCCCTCAGCTCCTAAAATGAAAATTCTGTTTGGATTTAACTTTTAATTTATCAAAGTATATTACCTATCTCATTAGATTAGTGTTCACTATTGAGCTTCATTTTCTACATTTTCTTATTTAAACAAAACACTAGCCAGGATGCTCCTAACAATGTGGTTATACATGAAAACAATTTGATAGATCAAAGAGAAGTCACATTTTTCCCTAAAGGAAAGATGTTTGGAGCAAATCTGATTTTTAATATACATATATCTATACATATATTTTTTTTTCTAAGGTTGGATCTCTCCAAAGCTAAGTAGGAAAACACGACTTTATTTTAAGCAGCCCAGGCTTGACTTAATTACAAGGTCTGCTGCAAAGAGAAAATTTTAACCTGACCTGTAAATTACCTCAATTTTATGAGAATGGTGAGGATATGACTGGCACTATGTTGAGTATGATCCACTTTGGATTACAAGAGACTGGTTCTAAACCTTGAGTCATGAAATTTGTGCATCTTTACCCAAAATTAATCACATAAGCAGATTTTTCATTTATAGTCAATTTTTAAGTAGCTTGTATATGGCTCTTCACAGCTGTAAAACTCAGTGGCCACTCCTGTTAGACAGACTTACAGTTACTGCCAGGAATGTCTTTACATTCTTCAGGACCTCCAAAAGAAACATCATTTGGATCCTCAGGGGCTTTTTTGTTTTGTTTTTCCTTTAGAATCAAAACTACATATCAAACATACATTTTTTAAAGCAACACACTGCTTTCCATCCCCATCCTGGGTTATTCTTTCACTACTTGGCATGTCAGTTTGTTATATTTTTCATTTCTTTTGTTTTCCAGTAAGAAAAATGCAGACCTCCAACCACACAAATTCAGCATGCTCAGCTAAAACAACAGGAAGAATAAAAAATAAAATGAAGAGAGAAAGGCCTTTTTCGCCCATCTAAGAAAACCTCCAAGTAAAGTACTGGCAGCAAGTGCCCAAACATCCAGGTGCTCCCTGTGTTCTCCTGCAGCCACACACCTCTGCTCCCCAAAAGGCAATTCAACAGATTTGCACCAGTTTGAGCCAAAAGGTGACACTTCCCCCTTCAGTCCAAACTAACAGTTTGTGGTGACAGCAGAAGGTGCCAGCAGAGCCCTGATAAGACAGGGATCTCCCGCCAAACACCTCAATAGGTTTCCCTCAGCCTCATGGAGAAACCAACCATTTCCCAGTGCAGGTCCCTGAACAGCTCAGTAATTCAGAGCAGTGACACAGGCACACACACCCAGGGCTGTAAGTCATCGTGGAGGGACAGGCAGCTGCACAAGCTGCCCCCAGGATGGGCATGTTCCAGTCACCCAAGAGCCCATTTTCCTCCAAGGGCAGCACCACATGTTTGGGAGATGCTCTCACACATCCTCTCCCCTTTTCCAAGTCACGTTTCCATCTGACAGCTGAGACAGGCATGAGCTGGTCCTCGACTCTGAGCAACCAAAGTGACCTTCATGGGGGGCTGGAGGACACAAACCCCTACAGTGGTATATTAATTATACCAATCATTTATGTTGGGGAAAAAAAAAAATTCTGAATCTTCATTATTCTCAGATTTCCAACACCCCAACAAAAAAAATGCGTAAGGATGTTAATGCTTTTCTGCAGTACTTAAGAAAAAAAAAAGAAAATTTACATCCCCGGGGGAAACTGAAAACAAATTTGTAAGAACAATTTGAACATAAATTTCCTTTTTTGCAAAATATGCAAACTCCACACAGAAGAGCAGTGGAAAAATGCAAAATCAAGTTTATGGTCTGCTCATGAAGTTTTTTGAAAAGCCTAATAAGCAAATAATACAAGTCATCTTGAAAAGCATTTTTTTTTTTAATTATAAAAGATTCCTTACAAATGTTCTACATGACCCCTTAAGTATTCACCCTTTTTTTTTTTTGCTCTTTGCTAAAACCTTCTTGCCAACTGTGTCCTTCATTACAGCAACTCACTAAGAAAAAAATGCTGAAACTTAAAGCAAATCTTGCAGAAGGTAAGAGGTTAAGTAATATTCAAAAAAACTCATTCTACTGAGTGTTTTGAAGACTAAAAAAAGGATATTTAAAAAAAAAAGAGCAATAAATTATGCTACCTGGAGTGAATTCCAAGTCACCAGGTTGACAATTGTCCTTGCAATAGTTTTGGCTCCAGAAATTCAGGTAACAGCCTGCACATTTGAGGGAACTACTTAGCAGCAATAAATGCCAGGCTACAAAGTTATTAACAGGAAAATGAAAAGAGGGAAAAACTAAAATTAAAAAAAAAAAGAACTGCTAAATGCAATCATAGAATGGTTTGGATTAGAAGGGACCTTAAAGACAAAGAAGTTCCAACCCCCCCGCCATGGGTAGGGATCCCACCCACCAGGCCAGGTGGCTCCAAGTCCCGTCCAGCCTGGCCTTTTGTAAGAGCAAATGAACAGGAAACTAAAAATCTTTAGCTGGAGAGGTTTACATTGTGCCCAGCTCTTCTGCCTCAGCCAGGCAGCTGTATGCAGCTGCCTGAGAAGCCCCAAAGCAGGGACAGAGGCACATTAGTTAGGCATTCATCATCAACAGGAAATGCGCATGAGTTCATATAAACACAGCAACACAAATCTATAAACCAACAGCCCTGCACGCTTTAAGGTATTTCAGACACCCCGTGGAATAGGGTTAGGGCTGTGCTGGCTGGGAACCCACAGCACTGATGTATTTGTTTTGGAATGGCAAACAGCCTCGGGACTCAGGAGAACTCTTCTGGTGGGCACCACCAACCCACCCAGCCAGCCAGCCGTGGCCACCCCGCACCCCTCAGCTCCCCCATCACCTCCAGAGCCAAGCCCAACAAGCCTGGCTGCTCCTGCCTGCAGGAGGAAAATGACACATTTAAAAGTGTCTCCAAGAGAAGACTGTGGCACTGTTTGCAGACCCTGCTCTGAATACACTCCCACACAGACCCTGCAGGGTTTAAGGGGTTTTGTTCTGCAAAGTGCTGGGCTGCCTCAGAGCTGGTGCCATTAAATGCAAAGGACATAGATGACAGTGTTCCTGATGGATTTGGACACCAGCACTCATGGCGCACAGGCAAAGGGAATCCTCCCTGCAGAAACCATCTTTTTCTTGTTTGTGATGAGGCTGAGGGGCCCTCCAAGCTCCCCTCACACTGGAGGTCCCTCACAGCTGTGCTCCATCCAAACAGGTGGTGAAGGCTGAACCAGGCTCTGCCCAAGTTTAAACTCCTAATTAATACCTGGTTGGCAGAAGCTTGATACCAGATAATAAAAATTACAGGCATCAGGAGGACACAAAAACAGTAAAAATGGAGACAGCCTCAATTCCAGACAGCCTTCAGTTTTCTGGAGCACCATTAGGTTGCTTATTTACCTAAGTCTGTCAACCTCTGTCATTTCCTGGATGAGATACAACTTCTCCCATGCCAGTGAACTAGATGGGATTCCTGTTTGGATTTCAGTGGTCTCCAAAACTGCACACTAAATTGCTCCAGCTTTGTTTAGTACTTTGTGGCTTCACTTTTCCCAGATTGCACAGCCAAACACAAACTGTTATTTTTTAAACTCTTTCTTGCCTTGCCAGCCTGCACATTCTTTCTGCCATGCAGTTTTCCAGGCACTGGGAAGTGCTGATGACCTTGAGGGTCAGTCCATGATGAGTTGTGTGACACTCCTCCAGTAGCTACAGTTTTTCAGGTGGCATTTCAGCTACAACCACATCTCTAGAGAGCAGAGACATCACTTTTGGACTTCCTAACCTCCCTTACCCAGGCACAGAAGGCTCCCAAACTCCCTTCCAAACGTGGCTGCACACCACGATGCTGCCAAGCTGCTGGACCAACCCTGCATTATATTTTTTGACAAAGTTAAGCTCTGTGCTTCATTTCTCACAAACACAGTTTGACTGTAGACAGCAGCCGACAAGTAAATCTACCCTTTTCCATGGCAAAAAGCCCAACTTTAATATTTTTACTGGCTTACAGCTGGGTAAATTAAGCCCCAGATTTTTATTTATTTATTTTTTAATACCGTGCAACTGAAAATGAACAGCTACTTCACTACGACTGCCAAGGACAACCTTAAAAACACTAATGCAATCCAGTCCAGCTCTCAATAGATCTATAAAGGCAAGAAGACCAAAAATTGCAGCTTATCCACCCAAACAAAATGTTGGTTGGGCAGGAAGTCTAATATTTCATTAAGATCCCAAAAAAAAAAAAAAAGGAAATAAAAAAACCCCATCCCTGGCAATCTGAAGATGGTAACAATCCCAGCTATAATGCCATGAAATGGGAATTAAAATCTGCTGATTTACTTACCCCAGCCTTCCCAACATTTCAAGCTCTGGAACTGGTGGTCCATATGTCTCCACTTGCAGAGGCTGATACTCATACAAAGTTTCCTCTAACTTCTGAACGGGAGCTAATGAAATATGCTGACCCTGTTGAAAAAGAAAAAAAGTAGTAAAATATTTCTACATATGGGTCAAGGTTTTGTTTTGACTTTTTTTATATGCAATATAAGAACAAGCATTAACTTGGTCCAGACAAACATCCTCCCAACTAAGAACATACTGTTCACTATTGTCACTCACTTCTTCATGATTTACATATTTTAGTGGGACCTACAGATTGGAAGTGATGTTTCATTAGCTATAATTGTTTGGACAAGAAGGAAGAGAGGAAGAAGCTTTATTCAGGGCAAGTTTACCATCAGAGAGTGCAGCTGCTTCCAGTGTCACTAGCAAAATTATAGGCACTGATTTCATTTATCTGAAGTACTATCAAACAAATGTCTCTGAACAACCCTACTTGATTCTGTAATCAATGATTTCCTGAAAGCCCTAATTAGAAAAGGAAGCCACTTTCCTTTCTCTCCACAGGCTTTATAAGCTCCCATACATAATGGCTCTCAAGATAGACTTTCACAGAGCAATACAATTAATTCACTCAGCATATTCCCATTTGTTTCATAACTAAAAATACAGAAACACACAAACATGAAGCTCTCACTCCAGATGGCACTTTTGCAAGCCCTTCAGACCACTGAGAAACAGTGAGACATTTCCACACCCCTGTCCTCCAAGTCCCCATCACTCGGAGCTCCCACAAAACAGGAGACTTGTGGCTGGGAAGGAGGGGGGTCAGGAGGATATGAGATAGAGCCAAAGTTAACAGATGTTGCTGCGTGACATTCTACACTGATTTGTTGATCTTTCACACAGTTTCAATTTTCTACTGTATTCTATGGTGCTCACAAAAATTAGCAGCAGCAGCAAAAAGACAGAGCACCGTGAGCTGCCCCAAAACAGCCTGCAGAAATTGAGCTTCCCATCTGCAGAATGCAGGAATTTAGCAGAGTAGTAGTATTGTTTTTGTAGACATTTTGTCTGAAACAGGAGATGGGAAGCTTTCCATGGTGTAATGCCATGTATAACCCTGGCTCCCACTGGTGATCACTTACTGAGCTGAGCTTCCCTGGGGCTGCTCCTCTGAGCATCTACTCCCTCAAGTGGAAAATGCAAGCTCCTAATGTGGGACACTGGGTTAAAATTAACTAGAGAGGGGAATGAAAGAGTCTGCAGAAGAGGAAAGCTGTTAATTAAATTTGTGATTGAAGACAGTGACCTTTCTGAATTTGGAGCAGAGATATTTTTGTTTAGGGAGTTGCAGAAAACAGCCAAGAAAACTGAAGACCTAAGTCCTGGAGAAGTGTTATCGTGGATCTGAGCCGATCTCTGCGGAAATATCACCGGCTCAGGTTTTCCATTAAACAGCCCCGTGTGTGTGTGATGAAAACAGACACTTCTAGGCTTTTTCTGCACTGCCTGGGGGGCTGGAGAGGCTGCTGCTGGCACTGGTGACACTGGGACAGTGTCCTGGAGATGAGATGTGAAGGAAGCTCTCCAGTCAGCCATGAACCACCCCAACTCTCATGGTCAGCACACTTATTTCTGTGCTACAACCTAGCACAGAAGTTTAATGCTGCTGCAACATTAAAAGAAGGTTACTACACATTTTTAAAAAGTAGGAAAAGAAAGGTTAAAAATTTGGCTTTAATCCCACTTCATGATATTTTAAGACAAAAACAGGGGTTTCTATTTTCCTAAAAGCTGTCCATTTACAATCCATTCAAGTTTATTAAAATATAGTACTTTGTAGTTACATTTATGTGTGCCTCTTAGACCCATTGCAAGAGGTTAATGCTTATTAATAAAACTTAGATCTGAATTTTTAGCAACATCTTTCTCTCTAACCAAACCAAATGAAAAGTCATAACAATGTTTTACATGTGTACAACCTCATCTGAGTGAATGAAGTCTCACTCTTTCCAAATCCAAATTTTGTTCCAGCCATAGAAAAGAAATTTCAGTTTTGGGCAAAGATCAAAACCATGGTAAATACTTTGGGAAATTATTTCTGTGCAGAAAAAGGGAGAATTTCAGATTGCAGGAGCCCCATCCCCTGAGGACACCACCAGAACAGCTGCCCACTGTCAGCAGAGTTGCCACTGGTGCCTTCCTGATACTTTGTTAATGAGAGCAACTTCTGCCAGCATTGGCCAAGAGACACAGGAAGGCTCCTGACACATGGACTGGGCCCATCACTGCCCTCCTTCCCCACCACCACTGATGCTGCTATAAATGTCCACCTCTGGAAGCTCCTGGGAGGACAGAATGAAAATGTTTCATTTGTCTTCCCCTCTTTGTGGGGTTCCCAAGGTGCCCGAGGTCACAGGGGATCATGATGGTCCTTATCTCTCAGATGACCAAGCAGGAACTGTAAGGGAGCTGCCTGTGAGTGGTGGGAAGGCTGACTGGCCACCAGCCCAGGGGTATGGGGGGCACAGGGGTCATGGGGAAGGACCTTTCTGTGCAGAATTGCATCACCAACTCACTGTGGTGGCCTGGAGAACAGCAAATGTCAAAAGAGGAGCTGCATTATAGAAACTGTCCCCCTTGAGCTGGTCTGGCATCACATCCAGCACAGGCCAGGACATTTTGTGTTCCTCTATGAAGCCCAAGGACTGGCAGTTCAGCCAAAATACCTTCTTTTGAAAGGCATCCAATCTAGTCTTACAGATTCAGATCACAGAGGTACAGGCACATCCCCTAGGTAAGATGTTGCAATAGTTAATCATCTTCACCATTAAATACTGGCAGCTCATTTCTGGTCCATCAGATTGACTCTCTCCTACACCTTCCTCACCTCTCTCAGGGGCCAAGGTACAAGTATTAGGAACCAGGATGTATTTTTGCATGGCAAAACGACTGCACTGGTCTGTGTGCAGCCAGCAGATGTGCACCTCAAGGGGATTATGCAGCTGTATGAGGCAGCTCATTGTTTTTGTTTCCCAAAATCACAGCTTTAGCTGATGGGCTTTGGCAATGTGGATTACATTGCCCTTAGCAGTGGGTAAAAAGCCCCATGACCAGCTGTTGCTCCTGCCCCATGGCTGTCTGCCCTTTAGGCTCCTGAGCTCACAGACTTTCAAATTGTTTAGCCCTGCACAGGTTAGTGAGGTCCCAGAACTGGGTATGGCCCAGACTGGTGCAAAAGTCTGGGATGCAAGCCAAAACCATTGCCTTTCCTATTTCAACTCATGTTGGGATAAGTTGACTCACAAAAAAAACCTTGTTGAAGTTCAAAGGCTCAATTTGACCACTATTATCTCAGTTAAAAGCCATTTGACCAGAAGCATCCCACGTTTGTCTCTCTGTCCCAAGTGGTCCCTAACCACTTCATAACAGACTGGTAATAAAAGGGAAGCTGCTGTGTAACTTAGAGACACCACAGCAGACAATAACTGTTACTTCAGACTTACACAGCACTTTTACAGATCCAAAACCCATTTCTAATCTATGAGGTAAGACTTTTAAATTTCCTGTATTCCACCTAGACAGTCAGCCTTACCTCTTTTCAGCATTAAGAGGCATTTATCAGCATGATGAAACCAAAATGAAAGCAGTGGGGCCAAGGTCCTGCTTCTGCATTGCTTTCTCCTGACAAACCTAAAACCTGATGTGGTCATGGGTAAGTATTTCTAATTCCCCTTGGATGCTGTAATGTTTGTGTAAAAGAAGCTGACAGCATCCAAATGAAGACAGGAGAGTCTTCCAAGAACACAGACAACACTTTTTCCTGCCTCCTCTCCCTCCCACCCCAATCTTTGCAGCATAGGAGTGTTTTCCCTGGGATTATTTTAGGCACCAGAGCTGTCTATTACATATTGGAATGTATGGAACCACAAAACATGCTGCTAATTAGAAGGAAGGCATTTGCTTATCCTTAGGACTTTGTTTATATAAAAGCCTGCACAGCAATGGATTTGTGAGCAACTGACATTCTATTCATGTGCTGTATGGGCTCAGATGAGAGACATACAGGATTCAATTGGGAGAGGGGTTGAATAATGTCTTTGTATTAGAAGCAAAACTGACTGGCTGATAGACTGTTTGAGACAACTCTCAGCTGAAAAGGAAACAAAAGCAGTGGCCAGTTTTGGTTTCAGATTGTGATACAACATGGCATTAATAAAAGAAAAGCCATTGATTACATACAAAGAACTGCCCTTGCAGTAACAAGGAGCTTACTTTAAACAAAAACAACACTCTTTCAGGAACAATTATGGCTATTAGAACATCAAAATCATAGTGTATCAGTGCACCTTTCACACAGTTTTGGGGAGGGACTCTTGGCAGATGCCAGGTCCATCAGTATTTGCCTGCTAGCAGGAAGAGGTTATTTTAGCTCAGAGTACAGAAATATCAGCCCAAGTTGCAGCGTTCACACTTCTTCCCATCCTGTCCTCTCTCCCTGTCCCTGTCTACAACATGACACTGCTCTCCTTCATCTCTTTCCCTCAGCAGCAAAAAGAAACAACTGACAGCCTTCCCAGAAATCTTTCAAGAGCTGAGGAGGAGGAGAAAGGAGACTGACACCAAAAATGCACTAGTAGGGGAAAGAGGAGGAACAGCTACGCCACAAAAACATCTCCAGGCAAGAGACAGGAGCCAGAAACTGGGGTCAGTAAAACTTGTCCAGACAAGGCAAGTTTCTGTACTAGCAGCAGCTGGACTATTTACTGGAGCCAATCTTTATGCTTTTTTAATTTCTCTCTGCTTAGGAACTTAGTGAGCTCTGCTATCACCCCACTTCCACAGCACACGTCAGAGAACAGAAATAGCGACATTGGAGCTGGGTCTCATTAAGTCAGTTTGCAGCAATGTTGTTTTTATTTAACCCTTTTCACTGTCAGGTCACTCTCCTGAGCCTGGTGAAAGGAGACAAGGAGGAACCAAGGGCTGTGGGATGCCAGGACATGATGCTGCTGAAACACATCCTGTGCATGGCAGGACAGAGAGGTTAACAAAGACTCTTTTAAACACACAATCATCTGAGCGAGCAATTACCCAAATGCTTTCAAATGAACACTAAAACAAAACTATAAATTCCATGAATTTTTCAGTATAAGCACTCTTAGGAAACTATTTTACTGTTAAGCTCCCAACAGAATTCAGGTTTTGGAATTAACACAGTTTCTTAGAGATATCAATGCAAGTATCATTGGCCATGTGGTGTGAGCCACAAGTTGGGTTGTTGTGGGTTTATTTTCCCCCTCCAGTTTCCACCCTCTCAATTCACTATTGATAAATCTACGTCAACAATGCTAATGTGGCTTTCTGATTCTGATTAACTACTTTAACTATAGTAATACTCAGGAAAAGGAGAATTAAACTGATAGATTTGGAGGGCTCAGTTAATATTATTTTAACCTTTACCCTCTCTGTCTTCCACAGCCTTTTAAAATAAACACAAAGTATGTCAAACTAAAATGTATAATTCTGTTCATTGGCCTAAAATTCCTGTGTCAGTGAAGCTTTTTCAAAGACTTAAATATCAACTGTTCTCTCTCTGCTCTTGAAAAAGCAACAGTAAATCTAAATTATTTACTTGATTATGAGAAGTAAAAGATGATGAAGCTATCTCAGAAGTGAAACTGAAACAACAAATTATCTGACAGAAAGCAACAGAACCAACATAAAGGTTTTCTGCTGATCTCAAAACCAAAATCTGACCACAAATGGCAAGATCAGAGACACAAGATTGTCAACCCCCCTTCTCTGTGTGGTAGATGATTTCAGATGCCTAACAACAATCTCCCTAAATTTTTTCCCCCTCCACAGAAACTTAATTTGATTTTCAAATGCCAAAACAGATTTAAAAGATGTGCTTTCTTTAGGAATGACAGAAATAAGCCAAGAGATCAACAGCACTGAAGAAGCTATTAACAAAGACAATCAGATATTTGCAATTTGTTCCACAAACAGGTACCTGGGAAACTAACCACGGAGTAACATGGGTTAAATCACACCATTAGTTCCACTTGCCTCCAAAATTTTCCTTTACAACTTTCTGACATAAGTAATTACCTGACCAGACTTATCTTTAAGCTCCTGCCAAAAAGCCCCATTTCTCTAATCTCCCAGAAGAAAGCCTGTGTCCATCTAACAAGCCGAAATACAATTCTGCTGGGTCAGAGCCAGAGCAGGATTTAGTGCCTACTCTGTTCACAGAAAAGCCCAGTGCCCTTTCCTGCTTGGGGCTGTCCTCTCCAGCACTGCCTGCTGCAGCCCAGGCAGGATTCAGGGGATGGTCTGGATGTTTGCTGCAACAAGTCACTCTCTTGTTTTCCACGGAGACCCCAGAGCTCTGGCAGGATCTGCCAAGCTTTCCTCAAAATCCCCACCACTGCTCAAAGGGTAGCCCAGTACACAAGACAGAGTTATTTCAGGGAATGAAGAATTAAAAAACAACATCATTTTCATGTTATTAATAAGCCCATGGGTCACACTCCTGGTTTTCAGCACTGGTTTATCAATCTTGTTCCCAACTCTGTCTCAGCTCCTAAGCAATGAGTTCTGTGCATGACACTGTGCTGGACATGGCTCAATTGCTTCTGTTCCTTCTGCTCTGTCCCCAGGGCCTCTACCCTGCACTTGGTGCCTGTTTGCCATGACCTGGCTGCTGGGGGGCATTTGACACCCTGGGAATGCCAGTTGCATTTGCAAACCTCACTATCAGCTAATGTATTTTTTTTTTCCTACAGCAGCTTTTACAGGGCTCTGCATGCCCCTTCTCAGAGTACAGCCACAAGCTCTTCCCATTTTCAGAGAAATGTTTCATTACAGATGACGTAAAGCCCATGTTCTGTTTGGTTTGTTTCACCAGCCCTCAGTGTGCTATGTTGGTAATACAGCACTGAGCAGAACTAAACAAACTTGTTGCATCTCCACCATCAGACTTCTGGAGCCTTGGTCATTTCAGTTTGGTTACCAACAAAGCACACTATCAACTAGCAACAATAGCCAGTCTAATTACAGGATTTAAGGTTTTAATATGACATTGTTTTAAATACACACATTAAAGACCTAATTTTTCAAGGGACATGATGTAGAAATAAATGACAAATGCCACTTTGTGTATCGTGAACACTGAGAGAGGGACAGACACAGCAGTGGAGGTCAGAGTACAAAGCATCACTCATCAACCAGAAACAACTGCCTGAGCCTCTGCACAGGTGAATCTACTGGTGCTCCTCCTCTGCTGAACTAAAGCTGTGTGTTACACTGACAGGATCCCTCTATTATGCAAGAAAATCATCTAGGATTTCCTGGAGAACAGTGGAAACTGTAAAAACCAGCTGCTGTGTTGGAAGGACAGCAGCTCGTAAAGAATCATACATCACTGTAATCCACTATCTGCTCTTTCCTGGGATTCTCTAAAGCAGCTTCCCCCATCCAAACAGCCACAGCTCCACAATACTGTTTTTGAGGAATGCAAAGCCTGATGGATGATTTAAAATGAAACACTGCTTAAAATAACAAAGCCAAACAGAAAGCTGACCTCAGACCGTGGATGAGAAACTCTGTGTGTGCGTATGGAAGTCAGAGACATATTCCCTGTTTTACTGAGCATGCAGCCTAGACCCAGAAAAATGTTGATAAAGATGCAAATGATCACATTCAGTATGGCTTATGTCTGCCTGATAAAGGGAAGAAATAAAGTGAGATTCCTTGAATAGCTAGATTTTAAGGAGGGACTGCTAAAGGTTGATGATCGTCTGGCAAGAGAAAGCAAGGAAGTTTTTACAGGAACAGAGACAAAAAAAAAGTATAAAATATTTAGAAAAGGACAATAAAGGCAGATGAAAGGCAAAGCATGAATAGAATAGAAAAATAGAAAGGGTGAATTATTAGAAACAGGCAAAAAGATAAAAAGAAGGAATTTAGAAAAACTGAAGTCAAAAGTTAAAAAACTAAGAAAGTATCAGATGTTAGTAGTACGTGACACATCTTCACAGTATTTCTCGGCTGTATTTAGTACAGCATTTTAAATGAAAACTGGAAACTGTTAGCAATATATTTAGAAATTGTTACTTAAAGTAAAAGTAGTTTATTTCTAGCCTTTTTCTATTTGCATGCAGGGCACACAAATAAACATGAACCAACCATTTCAGGACAGGAGGGGACCCACTGCAAACATAACACACACTTCATGGCACTGCTTTGAAAATGCACATTAATTCTCTCAAACTAAACAAAAAACTCCCTGGGGCAGAAGAAACTGCATTTTTAATCTGCACAAAATTTACTCTTTCGTCCTTCCAGGGAGGTTCAGTTTCTTTCCATGCAAGTTTCCATCTATGTTTTAAGTGGGTATAACAAAATTAGGCTTAAATCTGAACCACAGACACATGACAGCTTTTCAAGTTGTGTGTACTTACTTCCCATGGCATCTGAATTTTACCAGTCCTTTGGACAGGATTCACAGAACTTCACAGCACCAAGAAGCCTGTTTGTAAGCCTTGCCTGATCTTGAGAGAGTTGCAAAAAGTCCTCTTATGAATAAACTACCATGGACTGCTGCATTGCTCTGGTTTCAGTGACTACAGCTTCCTAACTCCTTGAAACACAATCAGAAACATCTAAGGCATCTTTAACACAAAGAAAAAGGAATGGTTCCTGCCATGAAAAATCTACAATTTCAGAGAAAATAGAGGCTGGCAGCAAAAACAGGTAAAATCACATGGCAACTTCACTCAGTCCCTGAAAAGTTGTATTCATGTTTACAAAATAAAAAGATGCCTCATCTGTTTTATCTTGTTCACTGGTTCTGTTGTGAACCCTTTTGCTACAACACTTGTATTGAAATGAAAAAAGAGCAAGTGTTGCCACGGATTCTGAAAGAGGAGACTGCTGTGAAAGCAACTGCAGCACAAACATCACATTTCGAGCAAGTTGGAGAGGCTGCCTGAGTATTTCCTGCTATAGGCTTACAACAGACAGTTTTGCCTTAAAAACAACACTTCCATTGTAGAAGGGAGGATTCCTGTATGCTCTGGCACAAGTACTGCATGAAGCCACACCAGCAGAGTGCCCTGACATTTAATAATATTCAGTGGGGAAAACCATTGTTTAAAGGGCATCAGGGATTGCACTGACATCCCATGCCCTGGCCACTGGCTGCTGCTTGGGAAACAACACAAATGAGCTGCAATCCCAGAGAAAAGGAAGCCCCAAAAACAAGCATTAGGATCATTTGTTAATCAAAAAGGACTAAACATATAGGAAGGTCTTCATTTCTTTGAATTTCACATATAATTTCCAATCAGTAAAATATGTACCAGGCTCTCCACATATGATGCAAATGCTTACCCTGGCTCAGGGCAGCTGCTGCTCTGAGAAACAAACCAACATAAGCTGATCATTTGAATCCCATTAAAACTCTTAGTGTTGGACCAAATAAAGCACAGTAAGACAGTCAGCTCTTACCACACAGTTTTACAAGCTTTGCTGAACATCTCTGAGCAATTAAAAACTATAATTTAATTAACTTTACCTGTAAGCTTGAGGAGGGGAAGGGTGCATGAGGGAGGAAGAAAAGAAAATAAAATACAAACTCCTTTTCTCCTAAACTCTGAAAATAGTTCAGGGTCCAAATCCCTATACAAGAAGTAATAAAAATAGTTTGGTTTCTGGTAGCAATAACAAAAATGAGGGCAAGATTAATTCTTACACTTTTATGGCAAACAATCTAAAGCAGATGTTTGAGAATAAAAGCGAGATGTCAAAGTAGTTTAAAAGTGCTTTTCAAACCCAAACACAACAAGACAACTTACAGCTTTATGTGCTTATATAAAACTCTAAATCATCTCAATCAGCTTCCACCCTTCACCCTTCTCTAGTCTGTGAAGCTTCACAATTACCAAATTACCAAAAATGTTATATTCCTGTCTAAACCACCACAGATCAGTGTCTCAAGTGAGCTTTGGTGATTAGAGATCGGCTCCTGAATCTGGGGCCTTATGAAGAGAAATAGGTTTCCATGGGTAGAATATCCAGGATCTCTGGAATAAAGCCCCTGTTTTCAAGAGACAGAGCACACTTTAAAGGTATCTAAAAAAAGTTCAGGCTGCATTTACATTTCTGCTAGAAAACTGCAGTTTTGAGACAGAGATCAAACTTCACGTTCTAAGGTCAAAATCAACATAAGCATTCCTCAGAATCAGACTTCAAATGGGTATTTGAAGTTATCCGCACTTTCTTGTTTGCAAGTTCAAAGAATTGCTGATCATAAAGCAAATTTTAAGATATTAAATCTTTCAAGCAGAGATTTCACAGAAGACAATGTGTGTATGCAGGAGAATTGAGTCCCTCCACGTGTAACAGGGCAGAAGCCTGTGGAAAGTAACCCTAAGCACACCCTTCTCCTCTGAAACTGCCCTTTATAGTGAACACTGTGTCAGCTTAAAACACCGTTCACTCAGCTGTGCTTCCCAAAAGGCCTCAAGCAGGACAATATGATTTAAATAAGGAAAATTAGGCAAGTTTTTGCACTCGAGCTTCCCACACCGGGAGGATTTGCCAAACCCTTCCAGTCTAATCAGTGCCACAATCACCCCGGTACATAAAGAGACTCAGTGCACACAAACACTTCCAGACTCACCAGCAAGAGCTGATTTTTTGGCTGACCACAGCAAACTGCCTCCTAAGCTGGCCAGCTCCAGTGTCCATCTACCTGGAAGGCATCCATCCATCCATCCAGCCACACTGGGCTACTGTGCATCTGCATGGCTGCTCCACTTCATTAGGTGAAACACAAGCCCGGCGCTGCGGCCATCGCAGTAACTGATACCGTATCACTCAAGTCAATGGCAGCTTCAAATCAGAAACTCTACACTACATATGAATAATAATAGGTTTTTGTGTTTCCTTTCCCAAGTGCTGACAGTTTGGAAGGTTATTTTCCCCACCACCACCATGGCTGGACTATAACCACATTAATTTCGGCGTGCCAAGGCAAGCTGTTCAAGAAGCTTTCACGGCACATTTGGCTTAATAATCCAGGGTGGGGTTTGGGGGGTTTGTTTTCAATTGTCCAAGATTTGACAAGAAAAAGAAAATTAAGTTTAAGATGTATAACTCTCTGTAAAATTATATTTTCAGCAAAAGATGGCAAGCTTTAAAAAAAGGTTTAACAAACAAATTTAAGTCACCCTTTAAATCACCAGCAGCCTAAATAACTTGGCCCTAACTCCAGACATAAACTTTTATCAATGGTAGTTGACTGAGAAAACCATGTTTTCTCCTTCAGTTTCACATTAATCTCAGGGCATAGTTAAAACATGACACTTCATCAACTTTTTTCTCCCACATCTCCTGTTCACAGCCGTTGCTGTGTTGGCTGAAACATTTATTGCCAGGACAGGGAACACTGACCAAGAGACCTACAAGGAACAAAGCCTGCCAGAGCCTAAAGCAGCTCACCTTACGAAATCACCTAACCCCCAGCCCAGCTACTCCAGCAGCTGCACTGGTTTATTCCAGGGTATTAGGACAAACAGGGAGCTGCAGTGATTGTTTGCTATCAAGTCAAAGAAATTCAGACTTTGTTTAATCTTTTCTATCTCAGATTTAGGCCAATACTAAGAGGCAGCCCTCAAGTGCTACAAAGAGCATTCTATAATTCATACAATAGTTGAGTCACAGCAAACCAGCAGCCTGGCCAGGATAATGCTTCACTGGATGTACCTACATTTGCTTCTGTAAAGGGCTACAGTTTGCTTTTAATTATTCATAATTTTCTACAATGTACTTGGATGTGTATACTGTACATACACACAGCAGTTCAAATAAAATAAACACACTTCAGTAATTAGCTGATTGCAGTGCTCAAATAGCGCAGTTTTTGATGAGATGCTCTTTGTGTACATGGAGGTTTCTGTTCTGTGTGTGTACACACAGATACACCCAGATGCAAACAATCCAGGGTATGAGCTAAACAGTTTTAAACAAAGACTATCGTAGAATGTTTGCACAACTCTGTAATGCCCCAATCATGTGCACGTGAATTATTTAGGGAATTATTTAGGGGCATGTCAAGCTAACAAATTTATTTGCCATCAGAAAATTTTATCATACACTTACCTGGGGCTTAGACCCAGATTCAGCATCACTGATTCAGCTTAGAAAACCACCCAGCTCCCAGCACACAAAGAGCCTCACAAAGCCAAAGGAGCAGTCACATTCTGATTATTTCTCCTGGATCGTGGCCTGCAAGTCCAGTCCAACAAAGCCAAGCAAGTCTAAACCTGATGGCGTAAGCTGAGCCCATCCGCTGCGCTGCAATTACCTGTGGCAATAAACACCACGCTCTAGGAAGCAGAGGCTTGCACAAACAGGCCTCCAGAGGAACAACCAGCACCCTCACAACCCCAATCTCCACTCCTTGTCTTTGCACGGGCTGTTCCAGCAGCTGGGAAGTCGAGCAGGTTGTACCCAGGTATCAAACACCAACTGTGCCATTGCTGGGGCCGCAGACCCACCATGAAACAGGGATGGCCCCAGGGACTGAACTGCAACGAGGACCAGGTCACAGAGCTGAGAGTTAAGCCAAGAGGAAAACAAGTTTGCTTCATTTCAAAGCACATGCTTCAGGGTTTTCTGGGTCAAAGCCAGGGTGATCGATATCTAATGAGATCAAGCACCTTCGCTAGGTTTGCATCAAAAATTTATATGACTATTTCAGCAATACCATTAGCTCACAGGGCAGACTTTAGCTCAATAATACAGGTACATGCAGCCAGATGAATTGTACCAGGTTAATCCACATGCCTGAGACATTCCCAAGGCAAAAACCTACTGGTATTGGTGTGAGTCTTCTTACCAATTTAAATGGATGTTTGACCATCACTTTCTAAATGAAGGTGGGCATCAGAGGACTAATACATTATTAAGATAGATTTTAAGAAGTGTATCTGGCTTCCAAGTAGTATCTCAAAATTAGTAATTTATTATATAAATCACCTTAAATTCATTATCAATCCCATGGGCCAAACAAGCTGAGAAAATGGTCCCACTAGGAACTATACATAATGGGGTCCATTACTCATACAAAATAGATCAAACCTTTTTAGAAAGTTAACCTACAGAGAAAGTTTCCAAATTTCTTTAATCATGCATTTAAAATTTTAAAAGGAAGAGAATAAGCAATTATAAATCATGCAGACACACATACTTAGAAATCTGTATAATTTTAAAAAGTGGACTAGGATTCTAAGAAACATTTTACTTCAATAACCATTGAATTGTCCACAATCATGTTGGTGTCTTTTTAGAATAATTCTTAATCTCAGCATTTAACATTTCTCTTCTTAATTTAAAAAAAATTGTAAAATGCACTGCAGACAAACCACAATCCCTGTAAACTAATGTCCAGGGGCATCACTTTATTCATGGGGTGCACCTCATCTTATCAAAACAACACAAGAAAGCTTGCTTTCTTTCCAAATGCACACCAGATTTCTCTAATCCGTGCATTTACCAAACTGCATAAACAGAGAACTGGTGGTTTGATGCAATCAGCACAGTGCCATTTAAAGCACAGCACATCACAGCACCCTTAAGTCTTTTTGGAAATACCTCTGCTGCTCAGCAGCACCAGCTTTCCACCAGTTGCTGCTCCACATGCTATTGCCAATCAGCTGCATTTGCTGTAGCGCATTCCAAAGTTTACTAATTAATCTCTGCACTAAACCCCACTGATGGCCCGTTGCCATTTGAAATGATCATCATCTTTTATTTAAAGACACAGTGACCATATGGCCAAACTCAGACCTTATTTGTAAAAAAAGAGGTGCCCCAAATTTCAGGTAATTAAATCCAGTATCGTCGTGGTTTTGGGTTTTTTTTAACCTGGACAGAGGCAATTATTAATGGTTTGAGGATGTTTATATTAGACACACTCAGTTATTTCAGTGTTAATTGTCAGGAAATGGGCACACTCTTGCTTTCTGAGCTCAGAGCCACGTTCAGCAGAGGGTACAAGATGCAAACTTCGACAAAAGAGACTGTTTATTTCTTGCAAAACAGCCTGCATGCTTTAAAGCCGTGTGTTTTAAGGATTCCAGCTTATTGCTCCATTTCAGATGAGGTTTGGAGCAGTGATTTCAGGCAGTCCAACCTCTCACACCATTGTTCCAGGCTGCTCCCATTCAGCAGTGAGGACTGGCTCTGTGACCTTCACAATGACCTCTACAAAAGCAGTTGTGCATTTCACTGTGGTGTAAATCCTCACAGACAAGTCGAACCTGTTCTTTTTGGCATCTAGCCCTTCAGATGAATACTCTGCAGAGATTTATTATGAAAGGGGAATGAAGGGGCATTATTGCACAACATTCATCCCTCACATACAGCTAAGTTCCATCTCTTACAACTTCTTAAGACTTTTAAATAAACAGATCGTCTTAATTACACAAATCCCTCTTGTTTCTCACCAATTTTCTGTAATTAAAATTTGCTGTTGTTTACAAAAAGGTAGAACAGCCCAGGAAAAAGCATGTGTGTGAAGGTGTTTTACATTATTATTAATAAGTAATATTCATACTTCCTCTTACTATACACAAGGGATTAGTGTTTCCTAGCACACCATTCACTTACAACACTGAAGTATTATTCCACATTGTAGCAACACACATTGCCCTAAAAGGGTCCATTAATTATTTTTTTAATGCCATGAAGTTGCTGCAGGATATTAGACTGTCTCCATAAGAAATACACTCCTATGGTAAAATGATGAATGATGAAGTTTGCAGGTTTTTAATTAGATTTCAGAGCAGTAAGAATTTACAAAGTTATTCTCCTTGGCCTTAGCTTAATACTTTGTGTGACCTTATGCAAGTAATTAAAAAGAGATTCAAGATTCCATTAATCAGAAAATATAAAAGCATAAAACAATAGTGAAAGGGGTAGACTTCATAAACTCAGTGAGCCCCACCAGAGTGGCCAGAGTACTAACCCTGTCATCATCCACATTCCTTCAGGTTTTCCAATTGATCCTGCAGCAAAACATGCCCTGCTAGGGAAGGTAGGGAAACCATGACAAAAAACCACTCAACCTAAGTTGCCTTGATGCTCCAATCCAAAAATCATGTTCCAACTAGCTGCAGTCGCTCGGCATTAAGCACAACTGAAGCGTTTTGACTGAAGCTCACATTCCCTGATCCAAATCTTGGAGTTCCCCTCTAAAGCCCCCTCCCCCCCCGTCAGCTGTCATGGACAATTGACAGTGCACACACACATCCCTCCCACTGCAGAAAGAAAGACTGGCTGTGTGTGTCTCTCCCTGTCACCCACAGGCCTTGGCAGGTAGGGGTTCTCTCTCCCCTTCCTAAAAGTGTCAGCTGGCCACCCCTCGGCTTTCCGGCTTCCTTGTCTGCCAGCAAAACCAAAGACAACAAGAATGCACAACAGCAAAAACTTCCCTGTGCAAAAGATACAAGAAAACACAGTCTCCTCCCACCTTTCCCAGGTCCAGACTGCAGTTTCATAGCTCCAGAGCTGCAGGCAGAAATTTCTCCTAACAAGAATATGCAGCAGTGGTGTTTTTTTACTCTCTGAATTCGCTTTCCCCCACAGGTCCAACTCTGCCACCTCCACCACAGTCCACTCCTTCATTTCTAAGTCTGAGGCTCCCAGTAAGAAGAGATGGACTGAAAACAATAGAAGGTGAACCAGCATGGTTGTAGAGTGCTGCATTTAACAACAAAGATAAAGTATCTGCAGTTCCAAAGGAGCTTTCTGCCTACAGTAGAAATTTCACATTTTAAAAAGCTGCAGTTGCTATGTACTTTGCCTCTTCATAAATAAACCAAATAAAAACTTAAGTGCAGCTACATTTATGCTTTGGTCTTCATAACAACCAAAATAACCTTTATCCTCCCAATACTTTATCCAGGATTTAAAAAAAAAAAAAAATCCAAAGATCTTTCAATTAGATGATAGAGAGAGAATGCCAAAGTTATACCAGGCACTTAAACCTCAAATTGGCTACAATTTAAAAGAAACAAATGGCTAAATGGGTACAACAGTCTTCAAGAATATTTATATTACTTTAAAAGTGACACATGTGATTAATTTTGTATTTCAAATCCATTTAACTAACCAGACACAAAACAGGTTAAAAATCAGCACAAAGAAAACGCTGTACACAACACTATCAATGAAACTAAACTGACACATTAAGCTTTAATATAAATTGCACCTTAAGGATTGGGATGGTTTTTACCCCACAGTCCAAACGGATTTTAGAAGGGCCTCATATGTGATAAATTCTTGGCCTAACCCTGTCTAGGCTTCAGATTCTATCTACACAGGAATTCAGTGTGGCATCATCCCACCAAGTGGCAGATTAAGGTGCCTAAGTGAAACCAAATGGGTGAAGTCAAAGAAAGGATGAAACTCCCACTGCAATCCCCTCTCTGTTCTCCCATTAGCTCTCAAGCCAAGGCCTCTTTTTCTCCCCCGTAACAAAAGAAAATCCTAATCATGTTTTCTTGTAAACAACCACCAAGAGGAATGCTTGGTATGCAGGCAAGGCCAAGATAGTGCCACCCCTTCAGAAAGGCAGAAAATTCTTCAAATATTTACTGATCGATTATTCCAACTTTGCTTGTCTGCACCCAAAGGCTATCACAAGGAACCATTACAGAGTGGGATGTATGTGGCTTTTTTGCTTTATGTAGCAAAAAAGGTACCAAACACAGGCCTGAGGATGGTGAGGATCAGGTGCCCACGTCCACCCCTTTAGATCTGTCAGCACGTCCCCACAGCCCAGCCCAGCAGCTCCTGGTTACTGGAGCACTGGCCCTGACTGACTTGCAGAGGATCACGTTTCTGTGATCCCTCTATGTCTTGGAGAAGGGAGTGATGCTCTATTTATTTATGCCTCTCTTTCAAGAGATGAAACAGGAGAATGGGCCTCAGACCTAAATATATATATATGCTGCTTTTCTCCTGTGCACAGCCCTCACTTTTAACTTGTTCCTCCCTCCAAACTACTTACCTTTTCAAAGTCCTCCAATTCCACAAGCACCACCTTTAAACGTACCATCTGTGTCCTGCAGGATCTACCTCACTTGCCCAGAATAATACAAGAATCATTATTCTTACACAAAACCACCATTTCATTTTCTACTAATCATGGCAAATGTTGCAAGTTCCAGCCTCCTGGCCCCCATCCAGCTAATTTAGATAGATGGTTCCACATGTGCTCTCTGTCCTTCCATTTCCTGCCCATACCACGGCACACATTTGTCCAAGTGAGTCAAAGCAGCTTTCTCTCTAGTCACAATATCCTTCAGTACTTTGCATTTTAAAAAAGAAGCCTGCATAAAACACAGCCTATTACCATGTTATTAGTGACTCTGCAAGAGGCAGAGGATTTTACTGCCTTGCCACACATTCTGCTGAACTGTAATGGGTCACAAGCTACACCTCAGCCTCACATTTCCCCCAAATACAGAAGTTACCTGTGTAGCAACTGTGTTCAGGCAAAGCAAAACAATAAACTAAACCAGTCAATTCTCTGCTTCAATATACTCCATTATCTATGCTTTTTGCCCTTAAAATAAAAACCCCAATAAACCCAAAATATTAAGAGGCATGAGGATAAGACAAACTTTCAGAGACCAAGGCACTTCTTCATGAAGATAATTTGTTTCCTTACTAGTCAATGCTGTTAATATTCCTTTCCAGAGACACCCTGACTGACAATCACTACATATATATAGGGACATCCACCTTTTGATGTCCAACACTGATTGCCTCCAACAATATTCCTCTCTCTCACCCTCTGCACCTGAACAAACATTTTTAAGGAAAACTACTTTTGAAGTCTCCTTACAAAACATTGTGTCTTTGATCCAAGTATCTCTTTTTTCAAGCACCCTAGATGCACAGATGCACCTTGGATGTTAGCGATGACTATTGAAAACTAGAGCCCCCAAGAGCTCCTTTGAAATACATCTTAATTTTTTAATGAATTTTTGATTTACAAATGTCCCCTTTGACTTCTCTGAGACCCTGCAGCAAACATTCATTTATTTGCTGTGTGCACTTATGCAGGAGCTGAGGTGCAGAAAAGGTGGTACATGCACAGACATGCAGCACAGCCCCAACCAATATAATGATGATTTTTTCTTCCTAAGAAATCAATATATTGGTAATTAATTTATCAGTAAGGCTGGTGTACCTTGGACAAAATTGAAGATGCTGCAGGCAACAAGTCCTGCCTGTTCACCCCTGCCTACAGCCAGAACCCTGGTTAGCACATGTGTGTGTGTCACACTGGAAGCCACACAAGTGCACACACACCACCCTGGCTGACCTTAGAGAATGGGATTCTTACACAGGAACTGATTGGGATGGATGAGTACCAGAATCCCCAGGTCCCCAAACCCCTCTGTCCCAGAGCTTCCCTCTAATTCTTGACCTTGTGCAGAAACCACTCAGCCTTTCTGCCCAGGAACTCCCATCCCACTCACACCCACCTTTCTGCCAACTCTGCCCCATGTCCCACCGTGTTCTCCCCAAGGCACCTCAACATCCAAGTCCCCACATCCTCCTCATCCTCCTCCATCTGTCTCCTCTGTTGCTCTGTTCCTCCCCTTCCCCAGCAGCCCTGATTCCATGCTCCAGCACAGCACCACTGCTGCTGCCAGCACTTGTTACTCATTTCTCTGCCATATTTCTTCCAGCTGCCTCCCACTACAGCCATCCCTCATCCTCATCTTGGCTCTCCTTTTATGACCAAGTCTGCCAAAAATTCCAGAAAAGCCAGCTGTAGGCTGTGCTTACCCAGAATTTATCTGAAGGTGGCCCTGAGAACAGGGAAGGAAGAAAATATAGGCATATGGGAGATCTTTTAACTGTGCTGCAAAATCAACACACTCCACATTGACAAATGGATTGTAGTTCATTGAGAAATGTAATAACCAGGGGTGAAAGCAGGCTGTGAGGTGAGTCTGCACACATGTGCCTCAAGAGCCAAGTCTCTCAGAGCAAGACAAACAGACATGGCCCAACTGAGTGCCGCTGACTCAGAGGAATCTGCAAAGCCACCATCCCTGCTCTGCCATTCCAGGTCACCAGTGCTCCTCCAGGTACACAACAGAGAAGATGAAGGAATGACACAGAACTGCTTTGATCAGCAGCTACAGAAGAAAGGATCAGAAGAAAATGTGTGATGTTCTCACAGATGCAGACAACTGCTAAGAAAAAAAGAATCATGGCAGGAAGGTCACACATACTTCTATGCATATATACAAATGTACCAGAGCTTCCCTAAATGGCTTCAAATAGTTCATTGATCTTACTACAGCTCTTTAAATGTTCTTGCTGCTCTCTTTAAAAGAATATTCCCCTTTAAAAAGTCCTCAGCTGAATGTCATTTCACATCCAGTCTGTATGACTGGAGACAGTCTACCAACCATTTGCAGAAGAAATCAATGTTTTTATTGTTAAATGACAATTAAGGTGCCTGAACTATTTTTTTAAGACCTAAATTCTAAAATATTTAGTTCTGTGAAGTCCTCTTTACATAGTCATCCTCAAGGGCATAAGAAGCTCCTACAGAGAGGTAGAGAACAGCCCACTTTTGGCATGTCCACTCCCATTTTTTATCATCATCTCTACCAAGACATAATGCTTATACTTACAATTTTGGACAAGCTATTTCTTTCTGTTTCACTCCAGCACTACTTTCTCATGTGTTTACTTTTAAACAGTGCATCAAACAGCACTATTTAACAACTTTTTGCATTAAAAGTGTGGTTCAATAACTTTGCAACATTCATTCAGCACAAACTCTAATATTTAATGTTTATGATGTTTGCAGCTCTTGGCCAAAGTATAGCATCAAAAGAGCATGTCTGCACTGAATTGTATCTTGTTAAAAGGAACAGCAGCACTGAAAAAAGTTATATTGGAACAATCTATAAATGTGTTTACATTATATGAATGATTTGCTGTTCCTTCACAAGGCATGTAGGAAGTCAGCACTTCTCAAATGTGTAAAGTATTTCCATGTGCTTAAAGCACGATCTTTCCAAAACAAACAATGATTGAGAAACTTTTTATTATTCTTTATTTCCCTGCCAGCTGTTTTTTTGGACTCTCCTCTCAGCCACCTTCTTTCTTTCAGTCAGATCTCTCCTTATTGCTCACAGTAACACCTACTCAAGCAAAGGTACATTCAGAGCTGTAAGACTCAGAAACAGGAGGATCTCACACTGATTTAAATGGCATTTTCCTTAGATTACTTTACAACACGTCTTTGTGCTATCTTAGCTAGTGGCAGGTCTGGCTGCTGCTTGGGATGGAATTTGGGCATCCTGCATTAGAGCCTGAAGCCCATTCCTGCTGTTCTGTCCCAGTGCCTGCTCCCATACAGGCAAAGAAGCAAATGACAACTTGGCTGAACCCTTCCAGCAGCCTTTTCACGGGGCCAGAACATGCTGCATGTCACAGAGATGTCCTCTGAAAACTGGTGGGGAAGAGTCAGGCATGCAAGTAAGATACTGGGCATCTCCAAAAATCAGATAGGACACTAAAAGTCACAAACAAAACTAAATGAAAACCCAAACCAACCCAAAAAACAAACAAAAAAAAAAGAGATAATTAAAAATCCACCTAACCCTAAGAACAGTTCCATTCCCAAAAGCGAGTGACAGCTAAAGCATAGATCTGCTCCACTGCTGGCCACAGACACTTTAACTAACAAGCACATTGGTCATGCCATTCACTCCTGTACAATTAACACTGTTGGCACTATTTCATTTACTAAATTCCAGTCATTACAGCTGTGCAAACTTATGGGGTCTGATTTGTATTTATACCAATATGTGTACATAAACATGTGCTGCTTTAGCCATGTAAGGGAGCCTTAAAGCAAATGAACAAATATTATTTTAAGAGAGCAGTATCAGAGAGCCCAACCATAAAAGAGAATCAAGTCAAGCAGTTCTGATTATGTCTGTCCACCAAACAGCTTAATTTCAACTACAGCATATCTCCTAAGGCATTCCAAACTAAAATCCTGCAGAGAGCTATGGGGAGACATAGCACTGCACTTTCAAAATACAGTCTCCTTTTCCAAAGCCATTGCTGTGTAAATGAAGGGAGGGGAAATAACAAATACTGTCATTTACTTTGCCTTTTTTCCTTCAGAAACATTTCTTACCAACATCAGGAACAAAATTCTTTAAGTCAACATCATGTGCTGAATGTTTATGCACTTTGATATAACAGTAATTACTTAGTAAGGCCAGAACCCAATTAATGTTTCAAACTTCAGTCCATGGGCTGGAGTGCACAGGAAGCATTCTGATGATAGATCACTTAAATAAAGTTTATCTGGCACACACTTCAAAACCAGAGTTCAGAAACTCAAAGCACAGTTCAGCATGTATGTGCTTGACTCTTAACAAAACATCTTTATTTAAACAGAGGGTTAGAGATTTAGCATGACAAATGTATTTACTACTGCTAATCACTCTCCATCAAGCCACTGGGAAGTTGCAGTCATATTGTATTTATAAACTCAGGAGGTTTAAGGGAGCAGTAGGTGGGTCACAGCACTGTGGATCACTTTTTCAATCCAGCATGTTAGTCCTAACCTGAGTTATATCATCCAGCATATTTGGTGTCCCTCAGTTTATATATTTGAACTCTACATCCACATATTGTCAGAAATGGTAAGAGATCCAGCAGCCACGGTTTGTTTTTCCTCTCTTCAGAAATTGTGTCCTTCTTAGTAAATCAATGCTCATTGTTAAAAACAAGACACTGCTACTGATGACAAAAATTCAATGCTAAAGCAATATGCAATGTACACTGACTAGGAATCAGGAAATGGTGCTTAGCAACTGCAGAATCCCACTTGTCCCAGGGCTCTGTGCACTCCCTGTGAATCTCTGCTCCAGGGAAGCTGTTTGGCAGGAATGCTGCTTCCCTGGGCACCTCTGGAAAGTGCTGGGACTCCCCTGACTGGGGCATTTGGGCTCCTTCTGGAAGGGAATTCTGCTTCATGGCACTGACACTGAGCCCAGAGTGTCTGAGCTGAGACACAGCCACCACACACAGGCACAGGGACACAGAATGTTCAGTGCCACTGGAAATTTTACCTTTACATGCATGTTCTCTAAACAAATACATCTATTCCAAAAGGATCTACATGCCTGAACACACCAGTTACTCTTGAAAATAAGTGCTGTGATTTTGCAGTGATTCTAAACTACCAAGAGCTGCAAAGAGGGAAACATTCCACCCAGCTGTAAAAGAGAAATGTGCGTGGTATGAGCCAAACAAAGATTAAAAACAAAATACCAATTAAACTCTAACTGGCATTCATCTCAAAGAAATCAATTCCATCTGAAGAGTTTCAGTCTGAAGACAGACCAGCTGAGCTAACAGTGAAGGAAGCCTTGATTGCTTTATTTTTTAACTTCAGGCAAACACTAAAAGCACCCAAAAAACAGCACAACCCCCCCCTTACACACTAAAACACTGCACCAAAACCACCAAACCAACCAACCAACCAAACCAGAGCAGTAAGAATTGGCAAAGTAAAGCCCCCTCAGGAGCTGCAGAATAGTTGTAGCCTAAACCACAGTGTGACATGCACCTCACTTACCTCAGAGTACCTGGCATATGTCTAAGCAACTTTGAAGGAGCACAGTTGATTAAAAAGGTATTTTGACAGACTTTTTGGAGTTTGGAACAGGATTTTGGATAATTGCTCCACGAGCTATAAAAGAAACAGACTGAAAAACAGGAGCAATTGTTTGCACAGGAAGCAATATTGCAGGAAAAGGCAATAATAAAGAACAGTTAATTTGACCTGAGCTGAAGAGGTCAATGTTTTAAAAGAAATAGCCCCACATAAGGTAAAATAAGAATGTTATTTCCCATCAGAATAATACTGCAAGTGTAACACTGCACAAAATCTCTTCCCTGACACTTGTTATGTGCAGCTCAGTGGTAACACACATTCCTGAGGTGTCCTAGACATCCTGTGTCTGACACAAATCCATGCCTCTGAAATATTGGTTCTGTGACTGCTCCCTCCTGCAAGCTCTGGCAGCTCCAGGCTGCACACTGTTCTCCTCAGCATCCAGCTACTAACAACCTGAAACTGCAAGAACTGGAATAAATCTGGGCAATATTCAGAGCCACAGAGTTATATTTAACACTGCTGCTGTGATTTGGACAGGGAAGCAGTAGCTGGAGCAGATATCTCACTCTTAATTCGCTGCCATTCAGGGGTGCTGTTGACAGGAGATGGAGCCCAGCTCAGGAAGAGCCACGAGGTTAGGAATTCAGCAGGGCTGGATCCTATTCCTCCTTCCTCCCCTGCTCTGCTGTCTAATCCTGGGTGAGAACATCCCCTCCGGGCATCTGCTTCCCCTCCCTCCCTGACACATCTATTTAAACTGCAAATTCACTGGGGTAGGGACCCATCTTGGTAATGATAAAGCATGTACAGCACTCTGCACTAATATTAATAAATATTCCCACTGCTATTAAGTAATAAAACACAAATGATGATAAGAATTGGAAGGTCAATGATGCATTACAATAATTCTGAGGTATTTGTGTATAAAAGGCAAGAAAGGAAACTCTCCCAAGCAGGAGCAAGCCAGGGGACACCTATGTTGTTTTCCAGCATTTTTGGGCAAAGCAATTAGAGGTAATTGAGTTTTAAACTGTGTGAGAATACTCCAAGAATACCCTCACTAGAGGCTAAGTGTCCTGGGAGGCTGGGGGAAGGGAGAAAAGAAACATCACAGAACTGCAAGGAGCAGAAAAGGGACAGGCAGGCAGCCTGAAGTGTGCTGGAGATGGCACGAGCTGAGCCAGTCTAGGGCTCTCAGATTTTCTACAAACATGGAAACAGCTGGGCCACAGATCCAAAGATTCTGTGTTCCCAGTTCAACAAAGTCAAGATGAGTTACATACATCCACACTTCCATGCATTTTTAACCACAATGGTGAGGTAAGGCACAGACCTAGAAAAGCCTTCTACAGTTCTGTAAACACCAGAAGAAGGAAACTAAATTCATGAAACACAATTAATTCCTGTTGCATTTGCAAACTGCCATTTGTCTGCAACACATCCGAGCATCTCTTTTACACCTCAAAGTGAGCTCCACATTACAGGTACCTGACAACCAGAAATGGCCATTACATTCACCAATAAAGAGAACAATGGTTCTCTTGCCAGACCTTAGATTTGTTTTGCACCTCCTGACAAGCCCTAGAATGCTGGAAACATCATTCATTTCTGATGAACTCAGCTCTTTTTGACAGCTACTGAAGTACCACAATTGACAGGAAATCTCATTTTTAGCACTACTGCAGCAATTAAGATTGCTAGAGTTTCTTTTGTAGCTTTACTCTGATTTGAGATTAGCCATAATAAGACTGTTTTAAATATTCAGATGTGCTGAAAGTATGTCTCTTAATATGATGAACATAAGGCAAAAAGCCTGGCAGCACTGTCTCCCCCCACTCACAGAGGTAAATCACACTGATTGATTTGGAATGTAAACTTTGTGCACAGAGGATAGAATTTACTGAAAAAGGTAAAGAGTAGACTAGAGGAAAAAGTCCTTCCACTTGAAAGGAGAAAAAAAAAAGGCATTTCACAAAAGGAAAAGTGCAGGAGACCTGTTCCCATGAGCTAATTGTCTGTCTCATGCTATAGGGGATGCTCTTGCTTAGCTTACAAGTGAAAGACCTTCCCTCCTCCCCCTGCAAGCAGAGCAACTCACAGCACTGCTACAACAACTTAAATGAGCCAACTTCCTTGAGCATTGCCCAGGAGACTGGAAGGGACATGCTCCCAACTCAGACACCAAGAAACATGTCTGATTAGCAGTCAGGCAGAAGAACATCTCTGACCAAGGAAAAACACTCATGTTCAATGTTCAGTGGATTGCCACAAGTGGCGTATTTTCACAGCCTTTGTGTAAACACCAGCTCTGGATCAGCCAGCATCTCAGCTAGCTCTATCTGGCTTCCCTTCTTTTGAAATGAAATTAGATGAAAACACCCATCAGAAAAGGTCAGTGGCCAAACTATTAGGAAAAAGTAAAAGCTCAGGGGAAGGACATAGACAATGATTCATTAAATGTGCACTGCTAAACCTCTGACAGTGGGCACAATCCAGACTTCTCACAGAAATGTACAGAATTTGCAAAACTGTTGTGGCAGAGCATTCATTAGAATTGTATTTCTTAATAAATTCTCAGTGCTGCCCTACAGCTGCCCCACCACTAGGAGTGGTGTGAACCCCAGGTTTAGAGGGGAACAAAGCCAAAGTACCTACAAAAGAGCACAACAAAAGCTCCACCCACTTCACGTGGACACCGACGCAAAACAAGGGGACTGAGGATCTCAGGTTCTTAGAAAAACACTCAGCCTGGCAAACAAGCATGTCCCGAGGTGACTGCCAGGGGGGAATTCACCTTACACTGTCACCAGAGCACGCCTTCAGGGATCAATCATGTGCAATGAGCAGAACTGCTTTTCACAGAACTAACCCTGCTCCGAGGCCAGCAAATTTGCATTTCATAACTACAGTAACTTTCCAAGATGCACCCCAATCTGAATCGGAAAACATCAAGAATTTGACATTTTGTTGCATTCCAGAGCCAATTTTAACATTGAGGCCAATTAACCAGCAGAACATTGTGTGAACTTTAGGCCTTTATTCATTCCTCCAGTTCCTATTTAGATGGTATTTGTTTAACTAAGGTTGCTGGTTCTTGCTACATTTAATGCTGCACTGCTCAGACTTGGCATGTCCTGTGCTAAGGAGGTACTTAGTGTAAATCGAGTCATCCCTGAACCATCTCCTAAACCAGAGGCAGAAAGCAGCACACAGAGCAGATCTTTCTGTCTTTGAATGGACTTTTGTGGCTCCTCTTTGAGTTCTTTCTGATTTCTGCACTCAAAACACAGCCAGCAGAACTCTGCAGGCCACAATCTTCCCAATACTCCATTCAGAAGGAGAAATCCTTTCTTATTTACTGCTGGACTGTTCACACACCCAAGGCCCCCCATGCACACTGTGGTTGAGGGTCAAACTGGTTTACTTGCTTAGCTGAACTCCCAAATGCTCTTCCCACAGCCTGTTGTTTACTCTTCTATTTCTCATTTTGCATTTAGCCATATTAAAACGCATTTCATTTAAATGAGGCCAGTTTGTCAAAGTGACCCTGTAAACTGCCAATTTGCACATCATCCACAGAAATTCAACATCTGCTTCCAAGCACTGAGCCGCCTCCCAGCAAAACACCCACAGAAACGTTCCCAGGCTGTGGAACCAACTTCTTCAAAAATCACAGTGTTAGACAGTTCATCCATTTATTGTGCAGAGTATCAATATTGTCATTATTGTGTAATATAGTTTCTATATATTTTTTTAAATTATGTCATGTAATAAATAAATTGAGCAACTGTAAAGAAAATAAGGAAACATTCATCTTTCTAAACAAAACCTGTAATTTTGTTGGTGTAAAATTTTTGATGCAATCCATTTTCCATAAATAATAGTCACCAACTTCAAATGCTTCTATCCTTAACTTTACTGTTAAAAAAACATTAATAGAAATATGCAGAGTTAAACTGTTCTTTTTCAATTTAGGACTAAAATCAGTCAGGGCAAGGTATTTTTTGTTTCCTGGGATTGAACAAATTAAATTATTTATCTATTCATATTTTCTAAATACTGATAAATTACTTATCTGGCATATCCCTTACTATTCCAGACATTAGGATTTAAATGTCCCGCTGCTGGCAATCTCTTCATCCACGTCTTTCACCATTCCTGGATGAAGTTTACTTAGGGCTGCAGATCTCCAATGTCCACTACCACATACTACATTTAATATTCAGTTTTAAATTAATTAGAAAATACTTCCACTGTCCTCATCACATCCATAAGCTGATCTTCCTTTTCCCACAGAAAGGCCACAGCTTTAAGAAATTCTGACAATATATTTTAACAGCAAGAAAAAGTACAGGCATTCAGACAAGAGTATTTTTTAAACAAAACAACAGGTATTTTCTGTCCACTAGCTTTTCTACACAGACAGAAAATCTCTCACAAAGTATATCAATCTCCCCCAGATTGTTAGATTTTAAAAGAAATAGGAAGAAGATCAATTTACACCACAGGAAAACAAGAAAACAATCCACACACCTTTGCAAAAACTGACACTGCTTTTGGAAAAATAAGCTGCAAATGCTTCCACACTGTGAACACTCTGACAGATAATGAACACAGCACAAATCTTCATGGCAAAAATAAATCAATTACTGATAGGAAACTAGCTTGATGCACAGATTTTTGCTTTGCTACTTCTTGGTTTGTTGAGGAGAATAGATAGTGTTGATTTTCAAAACATTCAGTTCACCATTATCAATTCTAAAACACAAAGTCTAGAAAAAGTACAAAGGTTTAAAACACTACAAAGCAGAAAACCAGTAATGTGCAGAAAAGACCAGTCACTCGTGCTCCCACCTCCAGCTTCACATTTATGTACACAGGCTGGTGTGTACTTGTGCCATGTCATGGCACAGAACAGGAATGCTGAGAGATCTTCAGCTGCTGCCCTAACAGTGACACATTTACAAAAAAGATTTGTTGATTCCTAGAGCCAAATAACAAAGAAAATAAGAGTCCTTCACCTTGGCATCATTTTCTCGATTGTCAGTCTCATACTCACAGATTACTCCAATGCTCAAAATAAAGCTGAAGAAAGTGCAGATGATTCTTGAACTTCCAGAATTGGCACACAAATGAGAAAAATAATTCAAGGACACCACAAGCTCACAGGGAGAGAGGTATAATTTGTTTTTTGACAACTACACAATGAAAACATTCCATATATTATTTGTGGTGACCCTTCTGGGTCATCACAATATTCCAACTAGCAGGATAATGAAATTCTTCAATTAATTCCTAATAACTTATTTAATTGGAAGAGAACAGTCTACTTCATGTAACATGCAAATCAGGTTTAAACAATCTCTGAATTTCATATGAGGAAATCCTGGATCTTCTGAAAGGCATTTAAAAAAAGAAAAAAAAAAGGCAAATCTTACCATTTTGATGCCAGTGGAAAACGTGACTGGTTTGACAGGTTTGGGTTTTTCCAGCTGCATTTCTAGCTGACTAGATCTGTCCTTATGCTGAGCTAAGAGTAGAGAGGCAGGAAGATCAGAGGTCTCCTGTAAACATATGAGGAATAAATTTGAGTCCTAGACCAAAACAAATACTAATATTAACACTGCATATTCTTCCAAACAGTAAGCTGTGACTGCAAGGCCATCACTAGGAGAACAGCAGAATGCCCAGGATCCTCTCCTTCAGAAACAGTTTACAGAAAACCATCATTTCCAGTAATAAGAAAAAGCTGCAGCAACCCCATAAATCAGAGTAACCTGCAAACAACCATTTTTATAGAATCCACATTAAAGACAATATAACAGGCTCCTTATTCCAACTGGCTAATGCAACAATATTTATTAAAATAAAAAAAAAATTAGAACTTAATCAGAGGAGGAATAATACTGAACAGTATAACTTGGATCAGATGTTTATCTAAGACACATTCTTTCTACCAATGAACTCAGACCAGTTTGAAATTGTTTCCCATTAGATTTCACCTGAGGCCGTTTGGAAATGATCCTTGCTCTGCTCTGCACAATGGCACCATTGTAAGTGCAACCAACAGCATATTTATTTTCTCCTTCAGCAACTTATTTTTAGGGAAGCCAGCCAATTTTTAAAAATATATATAAATATAAAATAGTAAAATGAATAGTTAAGCAAATGAATTACTTAAACTGTCAGGACAGAATGATTATTAACATACATACATGTAAGTGCATTTTTGAGAGTTGGGAAATTATTGGCTAATTTTCTAAGAAACTAATGTGACTATCTACATGCACATAGAAATCCTTGAGAATTCCTGGCTAGAATTACCATGATGTTGAGAGCAGGGAAGAAGTTCAGATTCTTCCTGGTCTGCTCTAGCACAGTATTTTATTCCTAAGGCCCTCACACATCACATTGACTTCTGTTTAAAGAGGCAAGCAAATACTGAACTATGAACCACATTTGTTACCCACAAAACCAAACATTTTATTAACAAGACTGTGATTTTTTAATTATTCAATTCAAGGTAAGAAGTTGGATGTTTTTAATGCCTTGCTGTTTTCATGGTACCCAGAGAAATCCTCTGAAGTGACCATGATGAACAGTCACGTTGTACACTGACTTTTCACATCACTCTCTAGGCCTTTTTTCCTCTCTGTATTTTTTTACCCTCCTTTTGTCTTACCACTAGAGTGCAAGATAAAAGCACAAAAATCTCACATGACAAGATCTGGTCCAGAATCACAAACATAACAACTAAGACACAGGTTCCTACCTGCATTTCTGTGATCAGCTGGGAGGAGGGGAGGGAAGATGCTAAAAACTTAAATTGTAGAGACATCTAATTTCTGTCCAACTGGGAGAAAATTTGGACCACAAATGCACTAGTTTAGAGTCTGCTTCCTTCAAGTGTTGTACATCTCTAACCAGCATGAGCAGCATGTGCTGCCAGCTGTCAGCAGAAGTCAAGGATGTTGAATTCCTTCAATCGCCAGATTTAACATACTGGGGGAGAAGGGAAGAGTGGAAAACATTCTCTTGTTCATTTTGTCATTCATATTCCTTAAACACTCACTGCATTTCTAATAAAATGATTCAAGGAAGCCAAATTTTAACCAGCTTCTCAAGAGTTCACACAATGACCAGTAAACCAGATTACACAACTGTGGGAAAGCCACACTGCCAGCAAGGCACCACATCCTGATTGTTTGTCCTTTTGAATATGCACAGAGCCCTTCTGTTAACTATTAACACACGTGGAACCTCCAACCCTGTGTTTATCCATACCAGCAATTTTCTGTGTGGGAAAACAAACTGTCTGCACTCCGAACAAAGCTGGTTGTACACAACAATTTCTGCAAGATTTGTCTCAAAACCCTTGAGGTTGTGGTAAAAGTGTGGATGTGACGTCCTTGATGCCTTTCCCTGACTCCAAACTATGCCACAGTCCAGGGAAAACCTGCTCCTCTGCCATGTGCTGCAGTCCCATCGTGCTCATGCCTGGGAATTATGGGCTGTTGAAAAGGAGAGTGCAAGTCCCACAACACACAAGACATCTAAGAGATCTCAGAATCCTCTGTATGCACGTGAGACAGTTTGTACAGCACATAAACAAACTGCTTTAATGTTTTACTCAGCCTGGATTATCCAAGACTATCTAAGGTTAAAAAAAAAAATCCCCAAACAGACAACAATCCAAAATAAAACACTCATACAGCTCTTCCAGTGACACAGAGTGCATTTGAGGCTGCAAGTCTGAATTACAACAGGGGGTTGTGCTTTTAAAGTGAGAGGTTTTATAGGAAAAGAGGCGACCTACAACGAAGGTAAGATAGAAACTGCCTAATTAGTACTGGGAGGCAAATAGGACCAAACTGCTTTTCCAGTGGCCTGCAGAGCCTGGGTCCCCCTCAATGCCTTGCTGATCTCTCCAGCACTTTGCACTGGCCTTTCCCTCCCTGTTCCCAGCCTAGGATGGGCTCATGGAGCCTTGGCCCCAGGTCCAGCCCTTTCTGCATGAGCCCCTGCACTCCCCAGGCTGGCCAGAAACCAGGGCCCACTGCACAACATTCAGAACACCAAACATTTTTCTGTGCCTCTGAACTACCTAAATGATCACCTCTTTGAAGATGGTACAGCATTCTCAGACACTTTTGTACACAACTGAGACCTTCACTCCCTATGAAACCACAATAAATAACACATAAAATGACTTGGACCACCAAGATGATGAGAGGGAAGGAGAACCTCTCCCATGAGGAAAGGATGAGGGCATTGGGATTGCTCAGCCTAGAAAAGAGAAGGCTTTGGGGTGACCTAATTGTGGCTTTCCAGTACCTGAGGGGAGCTGACAAAAGAGATGGAGAGACTCTTTACAACAGCCTGGAGTGACAGGACAAGGGGGAATGGCTTCAAACTGACAGAGGGCAGGTTTAGACTAGACATTGGAAGAAATTCTTTACTGAGGGTGGTGGCACAGGTTGCCCAGAGAAGCTGTGGATGCCCCAACGCTGTGAATGCTCAAGGCCAGGTTGGATGGGGCTCTGAGCAATCTGCTCTAGTGGAAGTTTTCCCTCCCCATGGCAGGGGGCTGGAATTGGATGATCTCCAAGGACCCTTCCAACCCAAGCATTTCTATGATTCTGTGAGATTGGCAGCTTCATCAGACTTCAGCACCAAAGCTAAAATTCATTTTTTGACAAGGAAAACACCCAACATCTCTACTTGTACAACACAAAAAATATGTCTTAAATTTTTTTCTTGCTGCCCAGTAGAGCAAGGGCAAACTTGGGAAAAAAAAAACTACCAAGATCCAGTAGGTCTGGGCTGTAGGTTGACCACAGCAGGTGATCTGTCCAAAGGAAAAGATTCAGAACCAATGTCAGATTCCCACCTTCCTCTGCTCTCACAACCCTGCACAGTCAGTGGTGTTCCCACTGGTATCTCTATAACCAGAAATTAATCCTTTTTGGTTTAGCACAGAATCAGCAACTATAGATATAAGATTTTTTTTTTTAAGTCTTTACACTGCTGCTGCTCTTGTTTGGCTTTTGCTGCACCTCTCTATTAAGTTTTACTCATGATCAGTTCCATTCTCAGATTTGCAGCCCAGCATTAGAGGGATTTCAGAGACCATAGGAAATGTTTATTTGTTTAACAACTGCTGGTTTTCCAGAGACTTTGTAAGTCATTACACAAACACTTCAGTGCTGGTTTTATAAACCTTAATAATATTACAAAATAAGTTTTGGCTCAAATTTAAGTTGACACTGACCCTTCAGAAATAGAGATACAACTTGAAACTGTCCAGTTTCCTCCCTCAGCCTTTAAAAATCACCTTTATGTTGTTTCTAGAATATTAAGTTATGTTTTAATAGCAATATATATGCAATCACAGTTAACACTACTTATTTGAGTCATGTTTTAAGGGTTATTTATCGCTATTCTTTCTGCAAGCCACCTGGTGAAGGTTTCTAGTAAAACCAAATGCTGTGTTTAAAAAAAAGATTAAATAAACAACCAACCACACATCACCACTGCTCTCTAGTCAGTTAGCAGTGTGTTCTAGAACAGGGGTTTAAAAAGTCAGAAACTCAAAATCCGTATTCTGAGAAATTAAATTCAAATTCATAGTGGAGTTTTTATTAATTTATCCACTATTCCTAATTGTGTGGACTGTAAACATATTTACCTTTAAAGCGAAAATAGATTGCTGGATGTAAAGATACAGGCTTTGTGCTTTTTTCAAAGAACCTTTCTGCTCATCTCTGCTTTTGTCTACAAAAGGAAAACCAGTAACAGGTTGCCAGGATTCCTGGCCTGAAGAAAGGCTTCTCTTCAGGAGGCCCTGAAACTCCTAAATTTCATTTAGATCCTCTCTCCACGTCAGTGCCTTGTGCACTGGCTCAAAGAAGAACTTTGCTTTTTCAGGGAAAGTAGAAGAGCATCTGAGTAAGAACTGAGACTACAAAGCAGGAATTAACACTCTATTAGTGTGAGATGCACTGATATAAGAGAGAAAATATGATTTAGATATGCCAAGCAGCTTCAAACCACATTGACACAGCTGAACACATGTATGTATGCACACATCCCTCTTTTCTCTGATTTCCCTCAAGGTTACACTCAGACTGTCCTCATGGGTGTTAGACCTGTGAATGTGTGTGCATGCATGTCTGTACACACACTTGTATTGAAAAAATTGAGATGTGAACCTTGTGTAACACATTTAGTGAGTTTCTCCATGCCCACACATGATTGCATTTCAGATGCAGGATCAGTAAATTAATCAAGATTACCACAATTTCCAAAAGTAGTCTGAGTTTTCCTCTGTTTGTCTGTACAAGCTTCATTCACTTCAAAAGGAGCAACTTGTACAGGAGAAGTTGCAATAACAGAACACGACACACTCAAGGCAAGAAAACTTTTTGTTGTAGGAGTTCTTGCATACAAAGGGACCCCCTTTGTATCATTTAGGTGATTGAGAAAGGGCTGACCAATGCTTGGATAACTCATGAGGTTACTGTGCCCTGCTCTCCACCATCTCCACTGCAGAGGTGGCTGAGTCTAGAAGCACCTCCTGATGATCTTTTTGCTTCCACACACCAGCCTATCAGCCGCTACTCAGAACTTCTTAACAGTCCAACAGTGGTAGGGTCCAATGAAGTCTACAAATCCCAAAAGCACTCCTCATCCAGCCCCTAGCCTACCAAAACCAGAGTGGTTTGAAACACTGAAATAAGTAACAGGTGAGAGAATGGAAACACAAAACACACGAAACAGGGCAACAGAGACAGATCTATTAATCCCATGCAGTTAGCACTGATAGAGATGAATGTCACTGCTACTGAGCATTCCAAGCCTCTGGTTTTGTTACTCACCAGATCATCCAGGAGTGCCTGTTTATTCTTCCTTTTTATCATCTGTTGTAGCTGCTCTTCCTTCTGGATGAAGAGCCGCCTCTGTTCGCTCTCCTGCCGCTCCACCTCCAGAGCCTCCTCCAGCTCTTCCTGCTCCCGTGTCTGAAAGGGAAACCACAGCTCAGCTCCAGCAGCCCCACAGCTCCCCTGCCCCCCAAGGGACCCTGGGCAGGCCATGCAAGGGGAAAGCAGCCAAATTCTACCTTTTAAAGCAGAATTTGAAGGCGATTATGGATGATTGTTCTACTTTCTCATCATCCAGTGTGAAGTTAAGATTTTTAACTTGCTGCTTGCTGGAGTCCAGGTCTGACTCATCAAATGTCAGGAATGGGGTTTTCCCTACACTCTCACTCTAAAGTGAGCCCCTCTCAGCTCCCACACATCCTGTAACTCAGTGATGTAAATAGGGTGAACAAATCCCACAATACTGCTCCTGATCATCTCACGCATCAGCTGCATCTTCTTTGCAAAGCACAGTGTACTTATCAGTAGTGTAGAAGAAAAATGAGACATTACAAATATGTGAATATTAACAGAGAAGCCTGTAACTTTAAGCATTTAAGCATTAACTGTGAAAATGTCACATTTTCAAAAAATAAGGAATTTTTCCTACAACCTGAATTGCAGTCATGTGGCATGAGATGAAAAGAAAGATTACTAGTACAATACAACAAGCTTTTGCTACAGATCTATTTCTTGGCAAGTCTTTTTTTTAACATGCAAACTATTAGGTAATCTGTATTTGAAAATCACAGTGAAAGAACAAAAAAACAGAAGAGGGCTCTGAGGCAGAGGAAAATAAGAAGATTAAACAATTTTATAAAGAAGGTGGATCAAAAGAATGTCAGTTTGGTTGCAAGAAGGTACAAGGAAAAACATACAGGAAACATTTTCCAAATCTTCTCCATCAAATATACTAAAGCAAAGGGAGATGCAGTAAAAATGGCAAGATAATTAAAATTTTATAAACTTAAGTGGATGATTTATTGATGAAAAGAGCTTCAGCAAAACATCACAGGGGAAGACAGTGATCTCTTCTCTGTGGTGCCCAGTGACAGGACCCAAGGGAAGGGCTGGAGCTGTGTCAGAGGAGGTTTAGGTTGGATATCAGGAAAAGATTCTTCACCCAGAGGGTGTTTGGGCACTGAACAGGCTCCCCAGGGCAGTGCTCACAGCACCAAGCCTGGCAGAGCTCAAGGAGGGTTTGGACAATGCTCTCAGGCACAGGATGACTCCTGGGGGTGGTGCTGTGCAGGGCCAGGAACTGGACTCAATAATCCTTGTGGGTCCCTTCCAACTCAGCTTATGTGTGATCATTGAGGCCAAGACCACAGTAAAGTTTGTTCTAATTATGAAGTTATATCATAAAGCACAGCTACCTAATAAAAGCCATTAGGCAAAAAAATCCCTTTACCAGACAGATCAAGCCCAGTGAGGCCAAGTTACTCCTGGATGCAAGAGCAGACAGATCTCATCACCTGTCACTGAGCCAACAGAACCTGCTCCCATTTTGTAACTGGTGCAGTGACACTGGTAAAAAGATGGTCATCAACAGGCAAACACCTGGAATTGGGCTCTTGCTGCATTTAATGAAAGGGAAAAAAACAAACAAGAAAATCCCCCAACTTCTAACTGGGGTTATGTCTGAGAATTAAGGGATTTAGTTAGTTCAGTCAACAGAACTGAAGAGCTTGGGGTACTTTCTGAGACATTCCAAGGCTCCTCCACATTTATCTCTAAAGACTGCCTGGAATTTACACTAAAACAGAAGAAAACTCATAGGGAAGTGCTGACAGACCTAGTCTGAAGAAACAGCCCAGAAAAATTATAGTCTGAAATATGTAAACTGATAAACAAACCTAAACCAGAGCAGACTGCAGGAAAATGGAAGAATTATCACGTGTCAGATCAAATTCTTGAAAGAAAGACCAAGCAGAACAGTAAAAGAGAAGAGTTCAAGAGGCAGCAAGGGTTGTGTCCAGACTAAAGATAATCTAAACACAGTCCTAATATGTGAAGGAAAAAAAGACAATGAAGTCTGGATTAAACTCAAGCCTATAAGAAAAGTAAATAGAAAGTAAAATCACATTTTGCCACATTCAGGAAAGGATAATCAAGAAAACATGCACATTCACATCACACAATTCAGACAACTATTTCAAGACTGCACAAAGCAGCAAGTGAAATTAAACATCCAGTGATAAAGGAGGAAGCAACAAGTTACCATATGACTGGAGAGTTGCAAATATTTAAGGGAGAAACACTGGAAAAGCTGTAGTCCACTCAGAGCACAAGATTTTATAAGTAAGAAGTGTATATAAATATCTATATATAAAAAGCAACTTATAATTACAGGAACTCCTGTAGATCTTCAGGTTTTGTCTAAACTATAAGAGAACAGTCTTAGGATCAGTGTATTTCCAGCAGAGATTGGAAAACTGAATTCCTTCATGAGAGGCATTAAGATCTCTGCAGTCAATTCTGGCCCCTTCTGCTTTGCCAAACACAAATTCAAACTGGAGCAGGCAAAGGGTAACAAAAACAGCAAGAGGGACAGAAAATATCTGTATCCCTCAGAAGCAATCTATTACAGTGGACAGAAAAAATTAGGTCAAGAATGTAGGGACAATAACTGGCCATAAAAAGTTTAGACAAGAAAGTAGCACACCTTTTACCATGCATGGAATAAAGATACTCCAAAATGTGCTAAGAAGAGCTGGAGAGAAAAAACAATCCTTCAGCTTTTAGGAGAGGGGTAAATTTATAGGCAAGATCATGCAGTTTTTGTAATAACCGCTGTGTAAAGTCTATTATTATGTTTCAATTGTTGAAAAAGAAATTATGAATGTTTCAAATGTTAAAAAAAAAAGAGAAATGTTTGCAGCTCTTCAGGGAGCCTGGATTCACACAGGCTTGCCCAGCTTCCAGCAGGCAGCCTGCAGCACAGCAGGACTGTGGAGCACAGCAAACAGAGGTGCTGGGGGCTTGAGTGGGTACAGGGTATCACAGAGCTGCTTGACAGCATCACACAGCCCCTGCACAGGCTGTCAGAGACACTTCCCTGAAGGGAAGGTGGGCTGCAGGCAGAGCTGTTCTCACTGTGACCCCAGGGGTTGCAGCCCCATTGTAAAATAAGACATGCAGCCAAAGCTTTGGCAGGTCTCTTCAAGCTCTGAAGCAGAGGATATTGCACAGTGTCAGAGACAGGATAACAGATCAGAGATGGACCCCTAGGGAAATTTCCTTGCCTTTAAAAGGAAGAGGTTCAAACAAACATTTTTCAGATTCCAATCTCCTCCTGTGAAATCCTAGAGCTAAAGAAATCACTCGGAGTTTTGCCACAGACTTCAGGGGAGTGAGGATTTCACCCCTACTGATATGAAAGCAAGTCCTTAGTGCAACTGGATTACAAACACAAACCCTTGTTATGTCACACTCTGGGCAGACATTTTCCTTCAAGAACTGATAACAATGTGTATTTTTCTGCTGGAAAAATATTTAACAGATTAAACTTTTCTTACAGGAATAAATGCATGCAAGTTTATTTTTAAAGAACAGAACGACATGTGAGCCATAATTTAATGAATGAATCTTCAAAGAACCCTGTGTTTTGCATACAGATCATATATACAATATCCCTGATGTTTCTGTTATCAGCTCTTGAACAAAAGTTTTAATGTTTCAACATCTTTCATAAACCAGGCCTGTGCTTTGCCTCAATTTTACAGCTCTCTCCTGGGAGCTTCATAATGTCTGAGTCTGGATTCTTTTTTTCCTTCAGATGAGAAAGGAACGATTGTCCTGGGGCAGGAATGAACTTCATCTCTCCTGGATATTGTCCAACGACACTGCCAGCACACATGTCGTGGTGATGTATTAGACACAGGCTCTACTGCCTGCCCTCTTCTCAAGCCCTTCCCAAAATAAAGCACAACTACATTTCAACTATCAGCCTCAATATTTAAATACAAAGAACTCTGCACAGTGTTTTCATTTGATTTAAGAACAAATTTAAGCTTTGGGGATTTTTTTGTTTTAAGCTTTGATTTGTTTTAAGAAAGTACTCCACAAATTCTTTAATTCTTTAACAAATGAATAAAAAATTGTAGGGGAGAGAAGTTAACTAACCAGTTTCAACTTATTCTTCTGAATGACTTCTTTGTTATCCTTTTGATACAGCTCCATTTTCTTTTTGGTGTTCTCCAAGTCCACATTGTTGGTCAGGTTAAATACTGCATAAATATTATAAAGGCAGAAAGCAAAAGTATTAGGTCAGCATGCATGACTATGACAAAGAAACACTATTCTTATGCTCTCTATCCCTTCCAGCCAAATATAAACATTGCAGTAACAGAACTTATTTAAACATGCCCTATAAAGACAGAGAATCTGCTAAGTCACTGCACTTCAATGAAAGCCAGCAGAGTTTTTGTAGGTTTACACATCTGCAGGAGATTAAAATTTGAATCTTGCATCCCATTTTGTGACACTGGTAATGATACACATAAATAATCATCATACTTTTCATAAAATATTGACCTTTCCAAGTAGCAGTCCTAGCTAAGAACATGGTGACTCCTGTAAAACTAAATTAGACCAAACACAGCCATATGAAGACGAGGTTAGAAATTAAGTCATTCCATTTCACAGGGAATATCCAATGCACAAAGACTACAGTGACTGAATTCTCAGGTACACAAAAAAAAAATCACATTGCTTGATAACTTAAAAGGCACCAAGATACAATTACCTTTATTATGAGGAATCTGCAGATGCTTGCAGATAATAGGTCAGCTGACATTCTTTTGATGTCTCTCAATGGTGACAGACTATATCTCACATAATTATGAGCAAGCAGGGTCGGCCAGCAACCTCCACAGTTTAGCACAACACTCCCAATTATCTACACATGGCACAGAAGATACCTCAAGAAATTGAACAGTTTCTATAATCAACAGCTTGAAAGATTGTAGATGGTTTGGATGATTTGTAATTTGATCCAGTGTCTGAGCCCTTCACCTCCAGGTCACTGGTTCACTTGTGGGTCAGTGAATTCCTGCTGAACGTCGTTGTCACTGGGGAGTCACTTGGTGATCCCCATCCAGAGTGGATGCTGGGCTCATGCCCATGGCCCTAAAGCTCCTGACCAGTGCCAGCACACAGCACTCAAAGCCTCCAAGAGCTCTGCCACGTGGCTACACCAGCAGCAGAGAAAGTTCAGATCAATCCTTCCCAAGAAACAACCGCGCGGCGACTGAGCTGCGTCAGGCCCTGCGGAGGGGGAGGAGGCTCTTGTGGAAACACCACCACGGGACTTGGGAGGGTTTGGTTCACTTCTCTCCTCCCAGGCTTTTAGACAACCAGGGCCAAGCTAACCCCGGGCACAGGCACCACTGCCAAGACATTTGTACCAGCCAGGCTGCTAGGGAGGAGCAGAAGGAAGCAGCACCAAGTCTGTTGTTACTCATCAGGGTAACATCTCAGTCTGGAGAACATCACATCCCTTCTCTCAACCTCCCCACAGCTAACGTGGCAGAAATGAGCAGTTAGGAGGGTTCTAGGGAAACCAAACCAAAAGTAGCCCAGACTGGCAAACCAGGTGAGAGCAGTGAAGGAAACATCAAGAAATCAATGCCAGGAGCAAATGGAGAAAAGGAGAAACAGGAAGGTCCAAAATGGTAGAGCTGTGGGATGCAGCTCAGTTCTGCAAGCCCAGCTCACTACTGCCAAGAGAGGCATTCCTTCCATTATGTCCCTCTCCCCAAGGGAGATAATAATATTTTATTATATTTCTATATATTTATATATTTTATACATTTTTTGTATTTAATTATATGATATCTATATTATTAAAAATACAAAATTTTTCCTCAAACTGCAACACAAAAGGGCTCAGGAAGATACAGTTTAAGAATTTCCTAACCTTAAAAAAAAGAGCTGTATTTATTTTTCCCCTTTTCCAAATAATAAGCAGTACCAAGAGGAATGACATTTCAATTCAGTCTGGCTCTTGAATCAGCTGAACTCTTCCAGCCCCACTCCAGCATCCTCAGTTCAGAGAGAAGACCTAAGAGGGCTGAGTTTCTGCTTTCAGAATTGCAGAATCAACACTTGAGTTGAATTTTGGAACTTTGCTGCTGTTCCTGGGCAGACCACTGGGCCTCTGCACTGAAGGATTCCCACTGGCAAGAACCAGGAGAAGGGGAATAAAGGCTCCTTTCTCCCACACACCACCTGCTGTATCTCCACTATAGCTTCAGGCAGCACTTCTCCCTGTGCTCTTGATCTCATCCCAGCTGGAACCTCTGGGCACTGCCATAACCCAAACAAGCCATTCAAAGTTCAGCTCCTTGGTTTTTGGAAGCAAGCTACCCATCCCAAGTGTTTTGGGGTTTTTTCCTCTCCAAAAAGCATAACATTTTCCTACTTCATACTGTGACAAACATACACTTTCTGGTTGTAGCAACCTCTCCTTAATAAAACATTATTTTAGTCTAAATCTTTAATATTTTAATGGCAATCTGACTGCCAAATGTCCAGCCCACAGTTGCCCACTGACAAGAAGTTTTAAGATTTGAGTATTAGGGCAGAGAAGAAGTGTCATGTGCAAATGCTGGCACACAATCAGCCCAGGGCCCTGCAGTGACAGCAGCTGCATGGGAATGTCAGCACTTCCTACAAGTCAAATCCACACAGCAGCTCTGTAAACTCCTCACTGACGACACCAGAAAGAAACAGCACATGAGCCATGCTGTGCTAGCAGGATGCCCAGATGCCACCTTCAGGTGCAGGAGGAGATGCCAAATTGCCTCCAGGCTCCTGAACATTGGGAATATTTCTCTAAAAATAAATCCAGCAATAAGCTGATGATCTCTGTCTTGCAATTATTGCTGCTTGAAATCTGCAGGGTTTGTTTTTTTGCTTCTTTCTCAGTTCTTTTTAATAGGTTCAACTGGTCACAATTTGGTCTGTAAAACAAGAAGATTTAAAACTCATTGTAGGGAAAAGCAGGCATGTTTTAAACACCTGCAGATGACTACATTTATTGAGAACTGCTTACAAAAATGGGTGTATTGTGGTACTTCATAGGAAGTAAAATTTCTCTCTAAAAAATCTATTCTGCATCAATGTTTGGGAAATTTTCAGCAGCCACTTGCAGTCACCCTAAAAGCCCACTGCTGTGCTCATGGTGAAAGGGTTTATCCCCCCCTTGTTTTCCTGCTGTGTCTGGAACCAAACCACAGCTACAACCCTCTCAGCAGTCAGATTTGCTCACACCAGGCTGACTCTGCTCTGTCCATCTTACTCTGCTTTGGCACTCAAGGATATCACAGGGCCCCAGCAAGCAGAGATTCAAACTTCCAGCACCCTCAAAAAACAGATCTGTCCCAGAGAACACTGATATATAGCCACTGATGAGGAGTATTGTCCTGGTCCTAAGCATCTCCTCCTCAAGACTGACTTGTCCACATTTCAAGAGTGGAAACACTTAAAACATTTTGCTGTAAGACTGGAAACAGTGAAAAAAACCCACTAAAACAGTGGAAAGTGTAACAGTGGATCTGTCTACATCAACTTCAGTGTCAATAGTCCTTTAGTACATGAAAACAGCATCTTCCCTCTACAATAAACACCAACCAGCAAAACCAGCTGCTCTTTGACACTGCACAGTTACCAGTGGCCAGGCCAGCCAGCCAAAACATCTTTCAACATATTTTCTAATAAATTTTTCATGAGCTTCAAACGTCTTTTCATCAATATTTATAGAATACAAATTCTTGCCATTGTACCCTCACAATTACAGCTGACAAGTCTGTTTTGCAAGGGGCACAAGGGCACAAAAAATAATTAAGATATTATTTCTCTCTCTCTTGTCCTCTCCACAAGTTACTTGGCATTTAAAACCCAACAATTATAAAACCAAAGAACACAGTTGCTAATACTCAACATACTAACTTTAACATTAGCTAGGACTATGCAGGACTTTTTTTTATTTAGTCTGCTTTGACTTTTGCCAGAAATTTATTCTAGATGTACTTCTTAACTTAAAAAAAATAAATTACACAACTAGAAGAACTAGAAAGAGTTAAAAATCCCAACTCACATGCTACACCTACCCTGAAAAAATATTGGTGTAGATCTGAATATGAGTGGCAAAGCAGATGGCTGGTTTGAAAAGGTTTCAAAGAGAAGACAGACTTATTTTTGTCCATGTTGAAATATAGCATAAGCCGATATAAGAGGCCTGAAGCCCTTCAGGGAAAAGAAACAGAAGCTGTTTTGTATGAAACAATTATTTATCTACTTATCCATCTCACATTGGTTGGTTTATAAAATGACTTGCCTTGAGACATCTGTTAAGTATAACAGGAAGACTATTGTGTTTTTGTGAAACATTTCATTCTATTTAGGTGAAACTCCCAACTTCTAAAATTCAGCCTCTACAGGGGAACTTTCTCTGCTTTTCAAAACAAGTATGTTCATTATACAGCTCTACAACAAATGGAAAAATATTTTCCTAGTTATAAAAAAGCAAATGAGACAGAAATTTTAATTAAATGGCACAAGAATTTGTCCAGAGACATTGCAGTATGAATGAATGAATATCACTGCACTGCAGGACTAAGTTCCTCAAAATCTCCCTGTTTTAGACTAAGACTAAAAATTATTAGCATTACTTCATTGTAAACAATATTCCTCCCATCCTGCTACAAACAACTCCTTAATTATCATCTCCATAAAACCCCAGACTGGGAATGGCAGAGTGCTACAGAGGGAGACACAACTTCATCCTCACTCTGCCTGGGATGTCCCAGACTACTGTGGCACGTTCCCTTGGTGCTTTTGATCCTGATCCCTGTGCTTTTAAAAGGGGTAAGAGAGGGGTCAGGGGCAAAAATAAATGGACAAGAATTTAATAGGTCCCTTCCAACCAACATCTCTGCAATTATAAAAAAATAATTATCAGAAACAAAAGAAAACCCATAGTTAAGTCAGGAAGTCTAGTTAGGTATTAATAATTGTTTCTGTTTATCCTCAGTGGTCTTTTATTGAGTCAATAATTTTTCCAGAAAAATTGCATAGTAATGAGTGATTGAAATCACTCAGCCCCATCAGTCTAAGAAAGACCATTTTGGCTGGAACGGTGTGAAATCTTTGTTCAGGTGAGATGACTGAAATGGATCTCTGATAAAGCTGCCCAATTTCCAGTTTGGTTATTGCCTGTGTGAGGACCAGCAACACCATCCTGGAGAACACACAGACAGAGAGGGGAAAAAGCCAAACCACAAAACAATAAACAGCACAACCCACAAGTGATCGCAGATAGCAAAACCCTTCCTATCCAAGGATCACTTGTCAGATAAATGTTCTGAGCAAGGCAAGTCACGAGGCAGCCGGTATTGCAACAAGTCCTGGAGGATGGGGAGATACAGGAACACACAAATAACTGCAGCCTCCCTCTGAAAGCAGCGAATGTTTTTAAAAAGCAGCAATTACCGCTAACAATTGTGCTGCGGTAATGCCTGGGGGCCTCGCTCAGGTACCAGGAGAAGGTGCCAGGCACACGCTGGGAGCTCTCCTGCTTTGGAGAGCTTTCACAAAGGGCTTGGAAAAATGGCTACAGAGGTATTCTGGGGGAAAAGAAATACTTGGGGGAAGAAGAAAACTTTGTAGAAAGAGCAAGCGAAAATTGCATTGTGTCCAGAGAGTGAAACCTGCAGTAACACTCAAAGGTTTAACCAGGTCCCTCTCATCATATGGGCACAGACCTGACTCACCCACATGCCTGTTATCCACACCTTTCCCAAAGGCAGGTTTTAACCCTTTCACTTTATTCTTATTCCTTGTGCTAATGACAACAAACTGTGTTTACAATGTTCTCAAACTGTCCAGCCGATTTTTTCTTCTGGGGAAAACTCGCTTTTAAAATGTGGTTTTTATTTAAAGCCTTGTTTAACACATTTTAGCCCAAAGCATTATTCAGTGGCTACACTCTAAACCACTTCAAAAACCTGTTTTTTATAATAGAAATCTTAAAAGGTGACTACCCTAATGTTTGTTTGACCTTCCCCCACACACACACGCTGCTGCTGCACCGCCCAACTCGTTTATTTCAACAGAAAAAGTCTGTAGGTATAAAACAGCTGATATGAAGGGGAAAATGTGTTTCAAGGGAGGTCAGCAATTGCTGTCTCTCATTCCATTGCTAGTTCTAGAGCTGACCTACCTGGAACATTTAAAAAATCCATCACAATCAGGGTCATGTGAAATATACCTACCTATACATGATGTTTACATTTGCACTGTAAACTACTTCATTTAAGCCCTCACAACTCAGAAACAAAACCTTCCAGCAAAGAGGAGAAAAAAAAAAAAAGGTAAAGCTGCACTTCGACCCTCTCACAGAAAAAACTGGAAGTTTGGGGCATGGGGAGAGAGGGGAAATCCAGGTTCCCTGGCTCCCAACCACCACCAGTCTGCTGAATGTTGGCTCCACAAGGCAAAGCTGCCCTGCACATCCCTTCTTTTCTATCGTGCAGCCCAGTTTTCCACATGAGCAAGCAAGCAGGGAATTCAAACACACACAAAAATGGAATAACTCCTCTCAGCAGTAAAGTGTGGATTTATCACAGAGTCAATGACTTCTAACACACTGTTCAGTCACACCATTCACAACATGCACTGGAAAATGCCACACCAGACAACTGCCAGGTGGGGAATTCTGCCCAGGACCACAGCAGGGATGGCTTGGGGACAAATGTGCATTGGGCTTTGTCACCAGGGAGAGCAAACAGGGCTTGAACTCTTGCCTGAAGTGATGATGTTGAATCTAACCTGTCCTCTGGGATCTGTCTGGAGCTGGGATATCAGAAATGAACTCACTGACAGTGAAAATTAAGAGTCTTCTGACTGCAACCCTTCTTTCCCCACATCACTCTGGCTGCTACATGAATGAACTAGGAAATGCAGTTGGACTTCCAATTCCTTTTGGTATTTTAGTGTCCCTCTCAGGTAACTAGTCCATTCCTAAAAACTCTATCAAGCTTCTTCATTATGCACTTGCAGGGCCAAAACAATTACTGGCCAATTCACTTTTTCATAAGGTTATCAAGACCAGCCAGGTTTCTGCTGCTTCTAAACCAAGTTCCCAGGACAGGATTTGAGACCATTTGCAATGTATTTAATCTCAATTTAATCCCAAATTTAATCCCAAGAGCTGTAAAATCATAACATCCTGCACAAATTCAGGAGGTTCAGACAATTTCAGGCAAAACTTCAACTCCCTTGTTACAGATATTGAAAAGCCCTGCAACAGCAGTTAAGTGGGAGATTGTATTTAATGCTACATGAAAAAAAGCAGGTTTGCTTCCCATGAGCACACAAATTCTTCCAGGATCCTCTGGCCATTCTTTCTATTCATTCCCTCCTTCCCCCAACCATTCCAAAAAATACACAAAGCTACACCCACATCATCTCCTCCAGATATTTGGACCCATGTGAGTGTGACTGGTGTTTCCCAGCCACACGATTTGGCTTCCCAGCCTCAGCCTTCTGATGCCAGTAAAAACATGATACATTGCTCACAGCAGTAAGTGTGCTGGATACATTTCTACAAAACACCCCAGTGCAAAAAGGAGCAAGGGCTCCTTTGAGAAAAAATGAAGGAAAAGTGTCATCTCCATGGTTTCCTTCAAATCACATTCACTGCCCCTCCTGCATGCTGTAAGTCACCTCTTCTTCCTCCAGGTCACAAAAAAAGAAAAGCCTCAGAAGCTCATAAAAACCAAGAACAAACCATTTAGGAGTCACTCCTTTGAACACATCCTTGTTTTTCTAAGCAAAACCCATCACTCCACCATAAATCACAAGGCACTCTAACTAAGAAGAAAATAAACTCTGTTGATAACATTGTCCCTTCCCCAAAGGGCAAAGTTCTGCTTCAGCTAATGCAAAGAGAAAGAAATCAACGTCTGTTCCTAAACCTTCTTCTGCACAGCAACATAAAATGCTACCACAGTGGTATGTGAGGTCACCAGCTTCAAAGCACATTCAACTACTGTACTTGCAGAAGCAAAACTGATGAAAGACACCATATGGCTTCTGTCATGGTAGATAAAGCTAATGGAGGCATATAATGAAAATTTCAATTTCTCCTCTCTTTGTTTAATCCTTGCCAGTGCAGCATTGACAGTCCCCTGCAAGCCTTTCTTTTCCAGCTTGCTTCCTCTTTGGATTGTGGTTTTTTTCTCTGGTAGACAAAATGTTTTACTTAACAGTGTCCTACAGTTCAGCAAATGTGATTAAAATCCAGAAAAGAAGTAATTAGATAAAAATCTGATACTATGATAAATCATATTACAGAAACTGGACTTACACATTCTCACAGGCAGCTGAGTCTGGAGATAAAAGCCTGTGGTCTCACAAACACAGCACATCAAAAGTGCAAGCATTAAGACTTACCAATTTCTTCTATTTCTTCCAAGAAATCATTATATTCATCTAGAGTGGGAAAGTCTTCCTCTCTTTTATTGTATCTTTGAGAGAAGAGAAAAGTATTGATAAAACACAGAAGGATGCAATTTCCATTCAACAAGGCCTTTGCTGCAGGCTGATTAAGCATTGATCCAGTTGTATCTGCTGTGTGCTTAGTGACTCCCAAACTGACCAGAATCTTTAAAGGGGGACAGAAGTGCCTGCTCCAAAGGAAAAGAGGCAGCCTGCAAGGAATCAGTGCTATCTTTGCCTATTGTTTACCAATTCCTTTTCCAGGGTTACAGGTAAACATGAGCACAGAGGCCAAGACAGAGGAACTCCCAGCCAGCCCCTTAACAAAGGCAGAGGCAGCAGCAACACCCACAGGAAAAAAAAAGCTTTTTCTAGAAAAGGGAGTTTGGCTTTGTGCCAGCAGCAGAAAGCATATGTCAGCAGCAAACTGAAAATGCTGCACAAATATCTCATATCAATAGACCATTCCAGCACTCATGTTCACCTCTTCGGAGCTGGAGAAAGTAAAAAGATGAAGGGACAACTGGCTTAGAACATGGACAAGTTTTGAAAGTCAAGACATGCAGACCTTCCTCCCAAGAAAATGTAAAACTGAGATTCTGCCTGATCTGTGGACCGTGACACCCAGGAATATAAAAATCCCAAGAACTGAGGCCATATTCCAATTTGGGGGCATTCTTTCTGCAAGTGGGTCAAGCATTTTCCAACGTTTTCTCTTCTAACTAAACTTTATTCCACATTTAGGGAACTCTGCTGACCTATTCCACTTTGACTTCAGTAGACTTTAAAATCCAACATCAAAATTATTACTGCTTTTCACATCAGCATCTTGGTATTGAGTGGCACAGTTCCCCCACATCTCAGCAACATCATGATTCATTTACTATTGTACCAACTTTTAGATAAAGGCTGAAAGGGTTATAATTTACCTGTAAGTTCACTTAGGCACACACAGCTCTCTCTGGGTTGTTACATTTATCAGATTTTCTTCTATCAAAATACCAAGTGGCTCATTTATTTTCCTTATAAAATGCTGCTTACTGGCCAGAGGGAGCAAGATGCAATTTTAGACTTCATTCATCTCAATTTCAACTGCTTTTAAATTTGTATGACAGACTGATAACACCAGGCTTGTAAGGAACCATTTCCACTAACAATTGCTGTGTGAAGCAAAAAACAATGTGAACTCTCTTTTGCCCATTTTGACTTTGAAGGGAGCTGGCCTTCAACTCTCAGAACAGATCCCCAGGGAACAAAACAATCAAGGTCCTGTTTCTTGCTCTACTGCCATGTTCACCCCCTCAATATCTAACCATCTCCATTTTGGAGCCAAGTCTCTGCCAAAGAAGGCCACATAGAAACACCCAACATTTTCTAATGCTAAAGCAGGAATCCCTCAAGGCTAAAATGAGAGTTCAGCTCTCAAGTGTTGGACAAAATCAGATTCTCTGAAATCCCTCCGTGATAAATAAAGTCAAGTTTTATGGTTTACCATTAAAAAAAAAAAAAGAAAAATCTCTTCTGTACTACTGAATAAGTAACTTTTTTAAAATTTTGAGTCATGAAATACATCCACTTTCTGCTCTTTTAAATGGTGTCAACTCACATTTTCAGCACTTTCTTCCGGATTTCCACTTCCTTGTCCACAGCAGGATCCTCAAAGAGCTGCACCCTGAAGTTGCTCTTCCTCAGGGGGGTGTCACACTCGTGGCAGTTCCCAGCCCCTCTCACAAACAGCAGCTCCACACAACTCTCACATCTGTGGGGGAAAGGAAGGGGTGCAGAGGCACACAGATGTTACACAGGAGCTGAAACAGCACTGCCCCCCTTTTCTGCTGTTTGCAGAGCTCATCTCCCCTGGATTTCACTCTTTCTGCAGCACCCACCAGTGGCCAGGGCTCTCCACCCTGAACAGAGCAGGCTCAGCAGCACAAACACATCAAATTCCCCCTGCCCAAACAGCTCCAGCCCTTTGCTGGGACCAAACATTGACCCAAACAAAATTATGGGGTCTGTATCAAGGGGAAGTTTGTTTATTGACACCAGCAAACCCATTTCACACGGACCAGACTGCAATAGCCTTATTTACTCCAAGCACCACCTCGCTGCCCACAAAACCCTGGTTATTTCCTTGATGCTGCAGTGCAAGGAGAATTCAGACCAGCATGGACACAAATCTTGCCTGCAGACTTCCAACCTCTGCCAGCCCTATCACAGAGGAACTGCCACAACAAACCTGAGCTAAACTGCAGCCCAGCAAAGCTGAAAGAGTCAAAACCATTTCAAGTTAGCAACCAGCTTTACACAGCTTTCCTGTGCCTTCTGGTAATACTTTTTAAATTGCATATAAAATAAACTTTACATGGAGGCTGCACAGAAATAAACCAAAAATACCTTTCTGGTTTTATTTCTTTTGACCTAACGAAGACTTCAGATTTTAACAAGATACTTGCTGACCAGCCAGTTGGCATTTAATAAAGGAAGAACACAGAACAAAAAAGCTGATTTTAAGAAAAAAAAGTACTTGGGTAGTAATAATGTGCAAATTTCTAGCAGAGGACAACACCTGCTGCAGTCATTTCCTACTGCTGGGGAGGCAAAGGGGAGCCTATTTATAGCTTTGCTATATTGAAGCCAAAACAGTTGTACATTAAGGGCTGAGCCATGTTTTACCTTCACAAACCCAGCACAAAAGCTAAACAAGTTAAGAGAAACAACACTGACATGGTTGAGAAAGATCTTAAACAAAACTTTCACACTGCTGACCTATCCCCAGCTAAACTGGTTCCAGTCCTTACAGAGGCAGAGATGAGGAGAGCCAGCCAGTTTTACCCAGCTTCTGTTTTCAAGATTAGAAAGTGCAAAACAAACACAATTGTATCTCACAATTTAAAAAAAAAGGCTTTTTTTTTCGTTGCTGTTGTTAACACATGGAGAACTAAAGCTTCAGCCTGCACCTTGCACAGCAGCTGCCAATGTTAAAGGGAAAACTCTGAATTTACTTGGGCATTTTCCTGCTCCAGAATTCCTTTAGCTAGAAGAAAAAGTTATTTATAAATACAAATTACCTGGGTAGGGAAAGATCAAACTTCACCAGCACACTAAGCCTGGAATTTAGAAGCTGCTGGAACATGGACTCAATAAAATAATGAGAAATTAATATAATGTACATAATGAAAGCAATTTGTGTCCCCACTACAGGAGGGGCAATAGTAAATGGAAGAGAGGAGGGAAAGGGTTTTCTCCTTCCTCCCCCAGCCTGTCTGTGCACGCAGGAGCCCAGCACAGGGACAGCCTCACTGCCTCCTTCATTCTGGCAGCTCGTGCTGTTTGTGTCTCTCCCAACACAGCAGGCAAAGCACAGAGAAGTCCCTGCCTCCTTCTCCCTAAGTTATAGAACAGGGAGTGCAAAGACAGAACTCAGCAGGTGCATCCAAGTGCAGGTGTTTGTGTTGGTTTTTATCACAGTATTGCCTAAGGACCAACAGAACAGGGGCTCCATGGGCAGGATTTATTCACAGACAGCAGCACCTGAAACTACTTCACTCCCCCTTCCCTAAATCAAAGACATTTCAAGTTTGCACAGGACTTGACTATGGAAAAAAATCCCTCCTTGGAAAAGCACTTCATACAAGTGCTCCAATGCCTTCCCCAACTGAAGCCACTGTTTCTAAGGCTGCAAAATACCTTTCCATACATAAAAAGATGAGTCAACACCTCACTATGGGAATCCCACATCAGGTGATTGCATTCTCACTCACTCATGCACATCCACCCTTATATTTATTTGGAGATAATTCCTTCTGAGTTCAAAGGGGGCTGTATGGGACAAGTCAAGGGCAGAGCTGGATTCTGTCCATATCCTGCCTCCTCTCCCATTTCTGGAGAGATTTAATACACACAGATCCCAAGTTTCCTTCCAAGCAGATCGGTCATCCTTGCCCCCACAAACTGCAGCCACTCAGCCACTGATGGCAATGTCAGGTCACACATTTCCATCCAAAAAAAGCCATTTCCCCAACCCTGCTCCAAGGAATTCCTTTTGGTTTCACCTCAGACCACTAACATCAGAGCATCAATCACCACCAGGAAGTCAGACTGTTATAAAGGTGGATTTAATTAATTCTTTCACGTCGTGAAGTAAAGATTTCAAAATGTGACTTGAAAAAAAATTACCTTGCACTCTAAAATTTAAAAATACATTTTTTTTTCATATGGATTATTTAGTTAGCTAGTTATTAAAGATATGTAGCATTTTTTGTGACTTCACCAAAGGTACCCAACTCATTCCATAACACAGAGGGACACCCCAACACTACTGGTATTAGCTGGTGTTAGAGAGCTCCTCATGGCACACAGACCATTTCAGGAGCTCCTTCCTTTTCTTTCCAAGCCCAACTCTTCCCCACTGGCCTTACTGTAAGGACAGCTGCCTGTGGAAGCAGGACATCACTCTGTACACCTTTCATTGGCCAACACATTGTGTGTGGCTTTCCCCAGATGAGCAAAGCACCAAAGCACCTGCTTAAGTCACCTTCAAATCAGGGCCAAAACAGATGGCCCTGTGTCTTCTTAAATTAGGGGCCTTAAATAGGCAATTTTTCATTTGCATGTGTATTATGTATGCAGATATGCTACACAGATAAACTAATGATGACAAATGTCCACACATTTGCTCAATACTGAGTCTGTCTGAAGACAACAGCTCCACATGAGATCTGAACAGGGTGTGATGCTGCTGCTTCTCCTGCTCACACTGAGGTTGCACAGCCTCTGCAATCTGTGTTCTGCTTCACACACTAAAACATTTCATTCCCCTTTGGGTTTGAGTTTGCATCTTGAGAACATGCAATCAGGATGAAGAGATCAGGGACAATACACAACAGGGACAATCAGCAATGCCAACCAGGAACAATAAAGTCTCCTGGTCTCTGACACCAATGAACATTAGAATGCTCATTTTCATTTCATGGCCAGTGGTTTTATCCATTGTTCTTCTCTTTCATCCCCATGAAATATTAAACAAAAGGCCCAGTCTCTGAGCAGTCTAGAACACCACATTTTTGGGGGAAGCAAACAATAAAGCATCTACATGGTTTGGCACCACCAATGCACAAACAGCACCACAGGCCCTCATGTTCAAGGACTTCAGGATCCTACAAAAAATGGTTTTGGTACACTGCAGAACACAAGCAGAGGTTCCTCCCCAGAAAGCTGTTCAGATATTTATCAACTAAATTACACTCACTGGGAACTAAGTGTTTGTTTTGGACAGAGTGTCTTCAAAGGGTACAAGGTTTGTGCCCAATGCTGCATTCCTCACACATGCACACATTCACTCCATGCAGGGATGATGGCAGATAAGGCATCAACCCTCTGGGGCACTGAGGGATGAAAATGGCTCACCAAATTGACATAACTTGATGGTGCTGCTCACTTTTTTAGCTTGGCTGGCAGATTAAAGAACAGCTATTTTCACAAGCAGGAACACAAGATATTCTCTCAAAATTTTAGATTCTGCTGAGCATTACAAAAATTTGCAGGACTTTAGCTATGCAGCCATTAATCATTTCAGTACAAAAAAAAATCTTTATGGCTTTTGCTGTTGACTAGGAGCATTATAGAATGAGTTGCTACCTTTCTTTACAAAGCCTATTTTTAGTAGAAACTCATTAAACAGTATCAAGAATTTCTAAGCCCCTCTGTCTTCAGCTTTTATAACCAAGATATTTCTGTTATTTAAAGTAACAAAACAAATTATCCTCTCTACAGTTTCGATTAAAAAATAATAATACAGTCTTCAATACATAGCCAAGACCTGAACCACAAACAAGAGGAGTGGAAAGAATCAGCAAAAATGATGTGTTTTCACTTGTTCCTCAATTTCAATGTCAGAGGGAAGTGGAATGACTTGATTTATGGGGAGGGAACATTAAAAACCAGAAAACACACATGAGAAAGCTTACAGAATGACATCCAGTTTTTTAAACCAAAGATGCTTCTAGAAACATTCCTGGGCTTCTTGCTCAGCTTGGATTAAGACAATTTGATATTCTCAAGCAGCAATTCTTGAACTGAGACAAGAAGAGCCCAGTTTGGGGGGAGCAGCTGTCAAACCTGTTTATTTCACAACCTTCAGTGCATTTAACAAGTCACAGTGGTTTGTTTCTGCTGCACAGCCAAGAGCTCATCAAGGATTTGCAGTTGGCCACTGCAGCTTTATTTTCTGGGCTGATGGACTCACAGACACAGCCTGGAAGGCAGATTCTTCCTGGAGTCTGCAGCAACCACGACCTCTGTGATCCAAAAGAGTCAAAAGAACTCAGCTAAAACCATTTTTTCCCATGTTACAGGATAGGGACCAAAGGCAGAGGAAAGAGAAGTGTGACTCGTGACATCAAGCACTTCTGAGAGTCTCAGAATAAAGGAGCTTAAGAGATCAGTAGGGAGTTGGGGATAAAAATCAGCCTTTTCCTTCTCACACCTCAGCTTCAGGAACCCATAAATCTTTATTCAAGCACTTGCAGTAGCTGCTGCCTATGTTTGCTGGGCCATCTCTTCCCTGACTGCCAAATACAAGAGGGAGTTGGGAGAAGATGATGCCAATTACTCTCTCTCTCATTCCTGTCCAAATTCTGTTGAGTTCTACCAGTGGGGATTTTGCTGCCCTTACCTGGTGAGGAGACAACTTCAGAAAGCTCTCAAAACCTTATTTGGCCAAAAAACCCACACAATGGGTCTTGCCTTCAACTAGTAAATAAACAGGTGTCACAGGCAGCAAATAAACAGTAAATAAACAGTCTCTCACAGAGACTGCAGCTCATCATGGCAATAGGACACAGCCCTCAGGCAGGAACCACAACTCTGTCAGATTCAGATGAGAAGTTCTCAACTCAGGTGAAAGTTTGGGGCTTTTAAACACTGCTGATAAGCTGTCTGCAGTTGTCTGCAGCTCCCTTCTCTTCAGCCCAGTCACACACACTGTGGCACAAAATCTCAGAGATTGCTTTGCTGACATTTTATTCTTTTTTCAGAACTATCAATCAGGACTCCAGAGAGCTGATCTGAGCCCCCTCCTTTAAGCACCAAAGCAAAAAGAGACTCTGGTGCTCTGTCTATATCTGTGTTATGTCAATTCTCAGCATCATCTGCCAAGCTGCTGAGAACACAATCCTTTTGGGAAAAGGATGCACACACACCACTTCTGTTTCATTTTTGTTTTGTCAGACAAGATCTGCTCCACATTGCAGAGAAGAGGAGCTTAAAAGAGGAGGAGATACCTCAAAAATTTAGGAGACATTCAGGCACAGTTAACCCTATTTTCCACACTCCCATGTTCATACCCTGCTGTACAAACCTCAGTTCACCTCAGCTGCACCCGAAATAAAGCAGACCAGGTAGTGGCTGAACAACAGCCTTGACTGACTGGCATTTGAAAAAAAAAAAAAAAAAAAGACATATTCAGTTAATTAATAATAAACAAGCATTTCCACCACCCATTGTGTTTCAACATCTCCATTAAAAAACCATTTCAAGGGGCTTGGACCTGACATGAGAATTTGCAGCAAGCTAAAAACTTAAATCACTTTTATCCAGTACAGATGAGCCTTCCTTTTTTCCCTATGGGAAAAAAATTAGAAAAGCTTTTATGTTATTAACTCCTGATGGTATAGAAAAAATATTTCTATTTTATTGAAATATTTCTATTTAAATAAAAGTGGTTCTTTCTGACACGGTGCTGCTTAGTCAATTAAGAACACAATCAGAAAAACATGTCTTGCAGCACCACTCTGCCAGTTTGGTCAAACAACAGGCCAGTACTTGACAGGCCAATTCTTGACACTTCAAGAGCAGCTGTGTGGCATTGAGAAATAAGTGCTTTCACAATGACTAGGCACACCAAAACCGACCCAGAATTTACTCAGTGTACCAGAACAACTACTCCAAATCCATTATGGTCTATTGGGCAAACACATGCACTAAAATAATAATTCGACTGTGTCAATAACCTTTTTTATTATGCTTTATTCTCCTTCAATGAGAACTTTGCAAGTTTTCAGAGTTCTCAGCAAATATCAAGTCAAGCAGTTATCTGGAGCAACAGCTGCCCACAGCACACCTGAACTTAAGTCACAATTACGAAATTTTCCATGTCTGTCCGAGTTGCCAAAACCACATTTTCTGACACAATCCAGCTCAACGTCACCCGTTGTCTCACAAGACAAACACTTATCAGGAACAAGTGTGAGATCTCACACCAGACTCCACATGAGATATGTTGCCCCCTTCTCCCTCCACATCCATTTCTCCCTCCCTGGGAAAGTCCTGCACCGTGGTGTGGGCTGAGCTGCCCCCAGAGCTGACAGGACTCACTAACTCTGAGCAGTCACTGACTCCATCACACCAAACACCTACAAAAGCCAGAAATCACATGGGAAAAAACCCTAAAACACAGACAGCAAAAAAATAAACACTTGGGGGTCCCCAAATAGTCACAACAAACCTTTTCCTTGATCTGAAACGAGACTTTACCTTCTGTCCTGTATTTTCAATGCATTTTACAGTGAGACTGCAGCGTGTGGGAACAAGACAAGGAAATGAGGCTTTATGGTAAAAGGGGAAAAACATTCAAAGGTATTTGTGGCATGATGGGATATCCTGACCACATTGCTGAGGGTTTGTCACGAGACACTCCCCTATTTCATGTCTAATCTCAGAGTGAGAAGATAAAATTGATAAGACACATCTGTCAGAGAGCCAGGCATGTGACCAAGGTTCTCCAAGATGCAACAGTGGTTTGGGGTCTCCATGGGAAACATGCAAGGCTTTAAAAGCCTCCCAAAAATCAAAATCTTGACCCATCTTGTGCAAAGGTACTGTTGAGTGATCTACAAATGTTGGCTCATCTCTCCCAGGTATTGGGAGGAACCAAGCCAAACTCCTGCCAAGAGCACAGACTTGTGTTTGACTTGAAGCATGGAAAGTACACAGTCCAGTTTCCTCAAGCTATTCAAACACAGAGACAGTGTGGGTGTATGTACACACCATTAGAAACAACTGAAAAAACAGCCTGGTGGAGCAGTAACTGCATCACCCACGTCCTGGATAGCTCTGAAACCCTTATTAGTGCTCAAAAAACAAAGTGTAACAAAGTGATGTCCTCCCCACCACTAAACTTGCTTGGTTTGAAATGACTGAGAGAACAAGTTGTCACGACCAAGTGGGAGCTCCTGCATAAATCTTGGTTTATGATACAATAAAATCAACTCTTTCTTTTCATTTAATTACAAATGAATGGCCAAACTCGAAGGTTAAGACATCATCTGCCATTCTGGTAAGCAGCAGAAGTCCCAACAACCCTGAGTTTATATATTCAGCCTGGGAACACCAGAAGTGCATCCCTTTAAGTCAGCAGCAAAGCCGGAGAAGCTGCTGTAACCTGCACTGCTGTGCACTGTCCTTCCCCTGCTGTCCTCTCCCACAGGCCAGGATAACATTTGTGCAGCCACACAGTTGGTTTTTGGGTTATTTTCCAGCCAGATAAACCCTCCCATTGGGTGCAGCACACAGGTTACAGTCTGACCAAGATCCCTGAAGTAAGATCCCAGGGACTTCCACTGGGTGGGAGAGCATCAAAAGCTGTTCTTTTCTTCCCAGCCTCTGAATCAACAGCACCCAGTGTTGTTTATTAGAATTTCTCCTTCCCTCCTCCAAAGCTTTTGGAGCATACTCAGCTAGTTTATCTTGATCCAGAAGTGTAAGGAGAGAAAAAAAGACCCAAAAGTGTCCATCATTATTTCAGGGTATCCTACAAGTTGCTTGATCAACACATCTTTAAAAAGCTGGGCCAACAAACAGTTAAAACACAAGCAATGCAATAACACGTGGGGTAGCAGACAGAGGGTAAATAAAATTTTTCAGAATTGCTAAAAATAAGACAGCCAAAAGACCATGACAAATTATTTCAGAGTATTTTACACCAAGAACACAAGATTACTTTACAGCCAAGTCCTTCCACAACAGAAACAGAAGGCAACACAACTGATAAAAATTAATTCATGCATTTGAATGAAGTCCCAGAGTCACTGCTCTTTCAGCTCATCACTCAAAGAGCACCAAGCAGAGACAGTGACAGCCCTGCAGCAGTTAAATAGCACCTGGTGGTCCCTGTGCCATGGGGGGCAGTCAGGAAAAGGCACATGGAACCCACGGCAGCAGCAGAAGAGCTGCTGCTGTTTGAAAGAGTCCCCAGCAGGATGTGAGGCTTAACCTGAAGTGACCAGAGGGGTCTGGTCACTCACACCCAACACAGATGAGCTCATCCTATAAATGGACTAAAAGGCAATGAGATAACCACAGGATTAGGAAGAGTGGCTTTTCAGGAAAAACAGCAGGAAAAGCTCCTGAACTATAACAAGTCCAACCAACAGAGTAAAACTTCCTACTGGAAATTGTACTTCTCATCAGTCACAACAGTGGGGGTCTGGAACCACAATCAACAGGAGTAACAGGACAAAAGATTAGTTCAAAAAAATGAACATTATTTCATTTTAAAAAGTTTTGTAAGTTAACAAAAAGAGGATTTGATGACCTGATTGTTTTCAATAGGTAACCAGATTTGGTAAAGATGTCTCCAGTTTTATCTATGGTCCTGGTTATGTGCTCTAACTGAAACCCTGAAACAACAATAGCTTAGGAAAAAAATAAAAAAGGAGAGAGAAAAGCTAAAACTATGAGCATCTTAGAACAACTGGGCTATGTTTGTCTTCCTTTAAATTTTTTTTCAGTATTCAATCATCTGCTCCTTCTGCTCATAACAGTAATCACTCTTAGCCATCAGCCTAAAGCAGTCTTCCCCAATTAAACAGAGATTAATATTCTTCTATCGAAAAGCAAATAATTTATCTTATCTGGCATAACCCATAATCCATGTATGTCAGAGACCCAAACTTGATTCACTTGGATCAATTTTTCTTACATTGTGCCAAGAGAAAAGGAAAGATAATTCTGCTTGTCCTTAACAGCCAATACAACACACAGAAGAAACTGGAGTAAGAATCCTCAGCTTGTCCTACTTCAGACAGAACATGCAATCTATTATAGAGATATATTCTACCAGCATGTAAAAAAATCCTTTCTGCAGCAAAAGGGGGTGGTCATGACGCAACAAACCTCTCCAGTCCAATACAGGCTCAGGGAACAAAGTGCTGCTCAAGGCTGCTGCCTTTTCAGTGAGACACCAAAAGCACCAGTAGCCTTTGAATACCAAGGACTCAATAATATTTCTGCTGAGATCACATGGGTTTTCTGGACTAATGTAGGTAATTTTACATCATATCACAACTCCCTACTGAAATTTCAATGGATTAGGACATTATTTATTCCCTGCCCTAAAGCACCATTTAGAATGACTTGCTAAATCTCTGTTGGCTTTACTATTGCAGTTTGAATAGCTGGATGTCAGAGAAGGAAGAATGATCTCCGAGCTCCTGTAATACCTCACAGGGCAGAGCCCAAATTATTCTGAACATTAAGATGCAGAAAAACAAAAGATGCAACTCAGTAAAACTTTATTGATATCTTTCACTCAAATTCATCCTTCAAGAAATAAGCCTAGGCAAGTATGTTTTAAAAGTAAGTGTTTTGCCAAATCTACTTTATTTTTTAACCTGAACAAAGTTAAAGGAGATGCAAAGAATGAACCCAAATCCAAATAAAGCATTTCCTGTTGCAATGGGTCCCTCATTTAGGAGTGGCTCATTTACACCATTTCACTTCCCAGCACTTTTGATTCAAGATGATCTTTAGTATCACAGGCACCTCATCGGGCTCTGTGCCTGCACTCCCTGACAAATTCCCCAAATTACAGCTTCAGCTTTCATTTCTGCAGCCCAACAGATTTTTACTGCACTTTCTTTAAATGCTTCTTTCCCTCCCCAGTCTTAATTTTCCCCATTATAAGTGCAAAGAGGATATTCATTAGAAAAACCCCACAGCAGCAATTCAGTTTCCCCACCTCCCCGGTCTCATTTGGGAATCTCCCACTTCCTACCAATTTTTAAGGGTCATTCCTCACTTCATTTTCACATAATCCCCAAACAACCATTATCACATCTTTTCTCAGCATGAGATAAAATATAGACTGTGCTTCATAAACAGTGGAGACCTTAAGATTACATTCTTGGTGGGACACAGCATGATAAATATTTCAGGGATGTCTTGAAATACCCTACAATATGCAACACGTGGCCAGTGAAACAAATCTCACAAAAACAAGTATATTTCGACTTATTAGAAAAAAAAATAAAAAGAAAAAGGAAAAACACACCAAAAACCTCCTTCCCCCATCTCACCCTGGCCATTGAGCAGGTCAGGTTTCAATTTCCTTTCTAAGGGTGGCAGAAATCTCGACCTACTTAAAGCAGGGTAGAGAACATTTTTTTGCATTTTAAATTTAATCATTCCAAAAAATGCTTTTTCCTCAAGCTCAAAAATAAATGGCAACTGCTATTCTGATGCATTAAACCACTTGGTGAATGTCATGAAAACTTTTTGTAAGGTCATATTCAAGGCAAGTACTTTTAGGTATTAAAAATAGGGAGAACATGTCAGCCCTTCATTAGCTGTGCTGGCATCTCAATCATTTCCTACAGACTGTGGGGAAAAAAACCCAGCCCTACCCCAGTGAAGCTGGAAGGAGCTTCACAGGTTATCAAACACAAAGGACAAAGTGAGCAAACACATTACTCACCGTTGCAAAACGTAACACGAGCTGTTCTCTCAAAGTCGCAGCACATTTCAAAGAATATTTTCAGGAAAATTTGTGAGGCAATTTTTATTCCTTCAGTGTTTGTTAGTAGGAAAAGCAACGAGGAGAATCAGTTGCACGGAGGGAGCAAGAAACGAGACAACTTGTATTAACGGAGGATCAAAAAGAAAAAGGCAAAACAGCTTTAACAAAACACATTCTGTTCTCGTTAGGATTTCTCTCAGCCCCCACTCGGCCACAAACCACACCAGGCAGAACACCCCGGTGGTGCTCAGCACAGTGGGTGCCGAGGCTGGGACAGGAGGGAGGGGGACACACGGCTGCCTCCCCACACTGGTGGGATGATCATGATCAAATTGTTGTCAAACGATTGTCAGATAAATACCCACAGATCTGTTCTTCGTTATGTGAAGTTGCTCCCATGTACAGCCAATTCAGAGCACAGATTGGTGGGATTTTGTGTGTGGCTCGTTTTCATGTGTGGAAATAGCCTAGAAGAGTATTTTTGAACGCCTGTTTTAGAATAATTCCCACCTATCACTCTCTGTGGGACTGGTCTAACTCACTCATTTTGCAGAGTATTTTTGTTCATTCCTATCTCTGTGTAATGTTAACGGGAAAGAAAAGAGTTCTCCATTTCCATTCACCACTTCAGCAGTAAATATCACACAGACAACCAAACCCCCCCACTGTCCGTGGCTACATCCATATGCTTTGTGCCACCAGAGCCCACCAATTCCCCTGATTAACTCAAGAGCCATTGAAAACAAGTAAGGAAAAAGAAATCTGGCCCAAGATTCAGATGATCAGTCCCAGACAATATCTGAGCTGATCTGTTTTATCCAAACCTCAGCTGAGGAGCACTCCACAATGCTGCAGGTTCTCTCATAATAAACCACACTGCTCCATAATTACATGGGATCTGTGCACATATCCAAAAGCAGCATTTATTTAGGCTCACAACTGTATTAAAGGCTATGCATAAAGAACATTGTTCCTGCCCTGAGAAAGTGTGTGCAGTATTTTCCCTATCCATATAAATCACACACAATAAATGCTTGATATTATCTAGAGCCACTAAAGCAGTCAAATTAAAACAAATCAGGGGAGAACACCCCTGAGCACACAACTCTAGGAAGTTTGAAATACAGGATTTTATGCTTTTTATATGCTCTTAGTCTCAATCAAGTTGTAAGCTTGTACACAATAATGACATGATTTTTTCACAACCACCCAGTCAAAAAATAAAAATTAAAGAACAACACACCTATTTTAAATGTGATTTTTTGATTCTGGAGATCCTTCCAGAAAGCAACAGCCACTGGCAAAATCCATGATGACCAACGATTGGGAGATCCAGTGAAGACACAAAATAAAGCCATGGATGAGTTTTTCAGAAAGCAATGACCCCTCCAATTCCTGACATTTTGGGGTGCCCATGTGACATTGACCACCTCTAACTTTCTTGACCAAAGCAAGCTGCACACATGCAAAATTTTTAATTCCCTCTACCCAAAAATGAATCTCTAGGGAGATAAAACACTGAAAATCTCATTTTATGATGCTATTTTATATTCCTGCTATTTGTAACACATTTTTGTTAATTTCCCTAAAGCTCTCAGATTCTGGTGAACTTCAGCTACTTCCTTAACTTTCAGCTTTTAAAGGGCAATTCGTGCTGCTTCCAGCCCCAAAAAACACAGGCAACATTTTGGAGAGGTGTGTAAGGTACCTCATAGTTTACCAGTATTTTCTCCAAGGATGCTACAGAAAAGTGATCACCTTCCCTACTCTCACAAAGCACATAAGCCAAGTTTACTAATAAAAATAAAAGGGATCCAAAGATAAAGAAAAGATGGATTTGCTTGTAGATGCTGAAGATTGCACCCTGGCTCCTGCACACAACAATTAAAGCCTCAAAAGATTCCAGTGAGGGGCACAGGCTGTGGCTCATGAGTCATGGTGCCATTGTGCAACTCAGGTATCTGGAAAGCAACTACAGCTCAACTGAAAAAGGCATTTACAGCCCACCAGCCTACCCAGGGAAGCCCTTGGAAAACCCTGTAAAACGAGTTTGGTGACACCCACTGCAGCACAACCTGAATCCAACGCACGAAGTTATCCAGGTTAACACAATTCCCTGGTGAAAAACCACACTGCAGTTGGTCAGGGAAAGCAGAACGATCAGGCCACATTCCCAAGATGACTGAACCCAAGAGAGAGAGAACTGCCCTGTCTGTACAGGTGAGCAGAACCATCACCTGCTGCCCTTCCACCAACCCTCAGTGAACTGGGGCAGGGGGGTGTCAGCCCCAAAACTGGACCCATCAACATACAAACACTGCCCAGGTCACTAGAAATAAATAAATGTGTAAATTAATTCAGTGATCTTAGGGATGTAATATTCTTTATCCTCCTTTCAGGGGGTATTTCAATGGCTCTTTATGCTTAGTGCCATATCTCAACCACTACAACATGCTGAGCCTTCAAAACCGTTTTGTATTAAAAAATAGAATACATGACTCAGAGGGTTTTAAGACACAGATGCTTACTCAAAAAAAAATATTCCACCCTAAAATATCACTTTAACAGCAATATATATTACAGCTTCCAGAACTGACAAGGACTCATCTGCAAAACTTTCCAGGGACAGAACTGAGACGTGTGAAATATTGGGGTTTCTGCAGAAATCAGAATTATTAAACACGGCAAGAAAACTTCCTTGCTGACCAGCCCTTAAGTAATTTTAAGGCAAGGGAATGGCCAAGATGATCAATTTTCAGCTTTTATCTGAAAGTGTTCTCATGAAACAAAGACTCTCCCCCACAAAGGAGCATTTCCTGCTGGTCATTCCCTCTTATCTGGTTGCTGAAGACCTTGACAATACTGATTGCAGCACTCTCACTTCTCAGGGCAGCTGCACTTAAACCGCACAGATACAATCACACTCCACTGCTGCCCAGCCCCTACAGGTGGAATTAAATCTCGGTCAAATTCTCACAGGCTTTAAATGATAAACTGTTAAAACTGTGGGAATGTGCACAGTGGAGGCAGCTTAAACATAACAGGGTTTAATTGCATAAAGGTGGGAAGGCACTAACAAGATAATGTATGTTGAGGTTGTGCTAGTGAGGCAGCAATTGTCACTCTGGGCACAAAGTCTGACAGCTCAAACTGTCACCAGCACCTGCCTCGTACCCCCACCTACACAGCAATGAGCAGTGAAAGATAAATCCGTGTGATTTCTGCTCAGCAGCTTTATCAAAACCAGATTCAAGTGAGGCTAAACGGTCCATTAAATGGCCAGGCCAAAAGAGGTTCTTTGGGTTTGACAATATACAATTAAGTCACTTTTCACATGGCCAAAATACCCATTTAACAGGCATGTTAACACTCAAGACTTCATCATGAATAAGTTAAAATGTGTGGCTGAACAACAGCTCGCAGCTTGTGCATTCTCAGACATAACATGTCAAAATGTGAAAACGTTCAGGTCCTTTTTAGTATGAAAAGGAAATGGCCTAATCCTTCAGTCAGTGACCACTGGGAGAGGTGAACTGACTTTAAGGCACTCTGGGAATTGAGGTCTCAGGGAAGAAGGGGAAACAAACCCTCAGTATTTGGGGGGCTTCGAGGAGGTCCTGGATTCAGCTCCATAAACTTATTTGAACAGTCTCACAGGTATCACCAACAAACAAAAAGCCTGTTCATTACTGTTTGCAAGAGCAGGCCCCTCAAGACAATGGCCTACTGAAAGCAAACAAAAAACCCACTACAGAGAAAGGAGAAAAGAAAAATCCCAGATATAGACACTTGAGAAAACACTTATCACATGCACTAGATAAATCCCATATAAGTGGAGTTTTTGCTTTCCTTAGCAACACTGCATGGTCCAGGACAGCCCAACATTCACCTCTGCAGGCAGCCCCAGCACTGAGGCCATCCTTATGCCCCATATTGTAAAAAACTCACCAGGAACTACTTTTCACTTGTTCTTTGCTACAGACAAATACTCTCCCAGTCTGTGTTCAAAAACAAATGGTATAAAAACTAATTATTGTTTTAGATTAATATTAGACTACTTAGACTTAGATTACTAGAAGGAAACCTAAACACTCATCCAGGAAAGTGAGAGCCTAAACTTGACATAAAACTCAGCACAACAGACCACAACCTGCTCTGCTCCCCTCCCAATACCAGCAACAATCTTTCCACTGCTAAAACCAAAAGGTTTCTCTTCCTGCTCTGCAGGAATGACTGATCAACCATCAAATTCACAGGCAGCAGAAAAGCAAGGACAAGAACTGCACTGCCCAAGGGCTGCTCCAAGACATGGAGCCTTTCACTCCCTGTTCTGGAGTCAGAAATGCACAAATTTTTACAGACACTCACTCCTGGTTGTCCTTCCTGAAGATCACTTTGCTGCAAAGGTCACAGAGCAGAAAATGCTTCCTCCGTGTTTCACAGGCTGCTGATGCCACCTGGGGAAAATGCGTCAAGCCGGTCACTCCCAGGGCATTCAGGAAAACCGGTTACAAGATAAAAGCCCTCCTCAGCTCTGAGGAGTGTTTACAAATGTGATGAATGCCAGTGTGTCCCAGCATGCCAGCTTGAAAATAAGTCAAGCACCTGGCCCTTAGCACAAAAGGCTGACTCACCTGTACAGCATCTATTCCGCTTGGAAAAGACCCCAAGTTTAACACTCCTGAGGACACAAAGTACTTTCATGACGCTGATGGGAGCGTGAGTTTTCCTGCCCTTCTCTCCCTCTGCACACACCAGTGCAGACAGAAGGTGTGGGATGGCTTCCCACGCCAGGGGACAAGAGAGATGGGGACAGAGATGACTTGCATACATGGGATCTCTCTGCACAAACAGCCCCTGACACCAGCTCATCTCCTCTCTTCCAAGGGGAGGGTGGAAAAAAAAAAAAAAAAAGAGATAAGGAGCCACAAATCCTTAAATCTGTGCTCCATGAAGTTCTAACTCCAGTGTTATTTCCCATCCCATCCTGAAGCTCCACTGAAAATTCATGCATGGAACTGGGATGCTTTACAGTGCCGGGTACTTCAGCATGAAACACTGTAACAACTAACTCAGGCCGAAATAGTTCCTTGTTCCTACCATATCTTCACCTTCCCTGCCCGAATCTGTTTACTTTTTAGACTACAGCTCGTTCAAGCATTTTTCCTTTTCTTGCAAAGAACTGTGAGTTGGGACTCATGAAATGTCTTCTGGCTACTACCAACGTCAACAATGTTCAAAAAGAGAGAGAGAGAAGAGAAAAAGCAGTTTGGTGACAACAGCTGTGACACATCAAACACCAAACTTGCTTCACTGCCATTCCTATTACCTTCCACATAGACTTTGCTTTGTATTACTCTCACTTTCATTTATGTAGAGAAGGAAAACAGGCCAAACAAACCCCCCCACTCTTATGAAGGACCCTACTGTGCACCCTCCTGAGTTCTCTCATACCAGCTTTTCATTCACATTGGTGACAATACTACAAGCCCACAGAGAACTAAAATCTTGCACAAGTTTTGAAAGGACCATGAAAAGATCTAAACGAGAAGAGAGCTGAAAACTCTTCCCCCACTTCAGGAAGAAAGTTGTCTCCTTCCCAACACGGCTCTTTTCAAATTGCAACACTCTCAGTAATCCACAAGTGATCCTTTTATTTTCAGGAGCAAACTTTACATAACGTGAAGAGCCAGTTCCTTCCCATTTGTTTAAGTGAAATCCAAATCCAAGCTACACCGTGTTTGAGCAAAAGACAAATGGAGCCTCTGCAAGCTCAGGTTGTCAACTAAAACAAACATCTTAACTCCCCCAGTAGGTCCAGGGGAAATTGTGTGGGATTATTTGAGATCAAAGCTTTTTCTGCATGGCTAGCACACACCTACACGGGCACTTCAGGCTGCAGGAATGTTACCAGGACAGAACTCTCCTGGCACAGCACTGGAGTTATCAACAGACACATGCAGGTACCTCAGACAGATTTATGTATTTATTTTTACTGGTATCAAATGTGGTCACTACAAGTGCAAGGTCAAGTCTAGTCCTACTGCAGCTTATCCTATTTTAGATCTGCCCTGCAACCTCTGCAACAGCACCCATGGCCAGGAGCAGCACAAGGAGCTAATTCAGCTGACAACTAGTCTAAACCCCTAAAAGGGATCACCTTCCTGAACTGATTCACCATTCAATGCCCAAAAAAGGGCTGGAACACAAGGATGTGACACAGGGAACACCTGGATTTTAATTAGCTGGAGCAACCAGGGAGGCTCAAGTGGAAGTCAACACCCGCCTGCGGCCGGTAACTTTTATTTGTTTTCTTAACCACACCACTTCTCTTCCTGCTCTCTTCACACATAAAAGGCATCACCAGGGATGTCTGATCATGTCCAAAGCACAAAAATATTTTACACCAACCTGGCCAGTAACAAAGCTCATTTGTGCAGGAAGCAGAGTGTGGGGTGAGCCGTAACATTTTGGGCGCAAGCAATGGGAAGGGTACGACCACAGACACCCGGCAAAGGTAAATGTCATTACACAAAATTTAAGACCTTGAGAGGCAGCACATGGCAGGGGAGTTCTGATACTAGATGACCTTAAGATCCATTCCAACTCCTTAACACTCTATGGTAATATAAAACTTGTAAAAATTCCAAAATTAAACTGCAGAGAAAAGCTAAAGTATAACTTTCTTAACTAATGCAAATACCCTTTTCTGGAATGCCCAGCAGCTATTCATGGGATTGGCACATTCTGAGTTTAACACTTCACATCAGGAGCCTTTCAAAAGGCTGGCTTTGTTTGCTGGGGAAGCAGGCTGTGTATCTGAAGATGAAGTGTTGATGGAAAAGAAGTTCTACATTCCCCTTTCAACACATATAAAATGTAGAGACCCCATAAAACCATTATTTTTCTCATCAGTAAGATGAGGCAGCACTGGTTTAATATCACAGGAAAATGACATAGGCATAAAAAGTTTTATATCAGGAATGCCAAAGAAAAGGAAGAAATCAATGATCCTCTAATTTATTGCATGTGCTTGATATGTCCAAAAAGTAATGGATTAAAATACTGTGAATAGAGCACAAAACACACCCTGCAAGGTGAAAAATACCATTCCATAATGGTATATATAGATTCCATTCTATAATGGTATTCTATAATGGTCAATAATAGTACCCTACCATATATACAGAGGAACCACACTAAGCCTGAGTCCTTATTTTGCAATTTTCTAACTTCTGGGTGCTAAACTTGAAAATAAAGCTTGGAATGCAGATTTTATGCACTATCTGTACATTCCTCAATGGACTCCAGGTAACAATATTTGAATTTTCCTTGAAGAATCTGAAAAAAAAATTCTGCAGATATTAGGAAAGAAAAATAAACAGTTTTATTAATGTAATTGCTCCAAACTTGCACAAAAATGCTCTGTCATCATGAAATGGTGTATTTCTTACAATCCCTAGTCAAAAGCTGACCTAGTCAAACCAAAGACCGGCAAGTAAAAGGTCTGTTATCACTCAGAAGATGAGAGACAGCCATTTAAGACCCTTGAATTGATCATAGTGAAAGGGGGAAATGACACAAACCTACACCTCTCCCTCATCTCATTCACCTTCAGCTTTACTGTAAATATTCCAAGCCAAATATGAGAAGTGACTGTATTAGGACAAACTCCAAGTCTGGTGCTATCAACTTATCTTAAATAAACTGTTTGTCTGTGTTAAGTAAACCATTTAACAGAAAAACAACTGTGAGGAAAACTGATGTACATTTTTTTAGAAGTGAAAATAAATAAGGGGTTTGATGCTAAAAGTAATCATCACATGCAGATTGTCACTATTTCTATGGGCTGCTTGCACAAGGTGAGGCTACTCTGGCACTCAAGCACCTGATAAACTGAGCCAGTCCTCTGGAACAACAGCCTTGGTAACACAGTTCCTCCATCCACTCTTCTGTTGAACTGCTCTGCACCCTGAATGGTTGGGAAATGGGAATTCTAAGTAGAAAATTGATTTTTTGTAATTAGCCATCATTAAATTCATAATATGGATTTCACAAACTCACAATATGGTTAGCATACATTCATAAATATGGATATCAGTCCACAGTGGAAGTGTCTGTCACTGATCCAGAGCTGGCACTGCCCAGGGTGAAGTCTCCAGAACAGACCAGCACAGCAAACATTCACTTTCCTACTTCAGGACTTCAGGTCAGATTTAACTGCCCACACCAGATGTGATCTTGTGAGGAAAGAGTCTCTGAAAGCCTTGGAAATTACTCAGGAAAGCATTCAGAAGGTAAAAAAGCAGCGTTCCTGCAGGGCCCTGCACTGGGGAACAATCCAGAGCAGGGATGACAGCCCAGAGCACCCCAGGCTGGGCTGCATTTCCCACAGCTTCCCTCCCCCGGGCAAAGGCTGAGGGCAGGAAAGGCACCATCCCTGCCCCACCCTGCCTGCCTGTGCTCCCAGGGACTGTCCCCAAATCTGTGCCAAGGCTGGCAGTGCCAAGGACACTGCTCCTCCCAGCAGACTCCAGCCCAAAACCTTCTCTTGACCATCAAAGTCAACAAGTTCTCAGTCTGCTAAAGGATGAATAAAATTGTAGGGCTGCTCCACACACCTGAAACAGTTCAGGAGATCCATAGAATACACTCAGCACACTGTTTGCATTTACAAAGCTGCTAAAAAGTGCTCCAAAAGTTTGATTAAAAATATATACACACGGAAAAACATCCTGCTGGTGTAATGCTCCAAGCAAATCAATGCAAGAAAACAAGAACTGTCAAAAGAATCCAGGATACAGACACGTGCCATGCAAGTGCAGCTTCCTCCTGGTACTAAACTAGGATTTCTCTTCAAGGAAGTTAACAGATGAAACAAAAAGCTGGACATTGCCAAGAGTGGTATTCATCCCATCCCTTCTTTCTACATTACTCTCTGTATTATTACAAAGGCAATACTGTGTGCAGTAGAGAATGTTTCTGGTTATTAAATTTTATGTTTCTCTACTCAGTGGCATTACATTATATGTGGCCTTTTCCTGCAATTAACATCCAAAACACAAATTAAATATTTATGGATAAATGTCAATTATGATTATGAGAAACAATAAAAGGACCATAAATTAAATAATGCAGATACAAAAATAATATATTTTCACATGACCAAAACAATGTTTCAGTGTTAATGCTTTCTTATTCTAGTTGAAAATGTAATTATGTACTCAGAGGTGTCATTATTGCATAAAATTTGGTAAACAATACCATTTTTTCAGCATTATTATTCACTCCCAGTAAGAAAAAGCCAAGTAAGCCTGGTTGCTTCTTCCAGCAGTGCAACGTTTTTGGATGTTTCATGGGTATCTCCAGTTTGAGACTGTCCAGAGTGCAGTAGGGTATTTTCACAGCTATTCCTAGACCATTTCCATCTTCTGTAATTCATTATCCACAATACTGGGTTTAGTGCAGTATTACCAGCTCTCCCACATACCCAAAATATTTTCCCACTATTGTACTTTTTAACTAAGGAACTAACCCCAGGCTTGCTAAGAAACAAAAATAAATAAATAAATACAACATTTTTTCAAAAAAATGCAAATACTCCAGTATGACACTGAGACCACCACCTTGTTGTTTTAAGGTCTTGCTTCTGTTTCCTCAGGCTGATTTTTATTAAAAAAAAAAAGGTCTGAAGCAAAACATTTTTACCAAACTACCAAAAGCAGCCAAAAGTCATCAGTGACAACTTAAGGAATTGTAAATTACATGGGACACACTGCTCACAAACAAATCAGATTTATGGTTATGTTCAGCTGTTCCTGTTACCTGAAATTAGAATTAGAAGCTCATTAAAAATGAATACATTTCAGAGAATGCAGAGGCACAGCATTATATTGATGAAAGCTTCATTAAATTTTCAATGATAGAGCTGCTTCTATATTTGTGGAGGAAGGACACAACAGAAAGAAGTTGGGACAATTCTCCTTCAAGCAACTTTGCATCTTTCTACTCTCCCTAGAAAACAAATGGATTTTAAAACAAAACGTTGGACTAATGAGGTGTAAGAGAAAGTGACTGTGTCCATGTTACTCAAGGAATGGTCACTTTCAGGTCAGCATTTGTCTTGTACACGTTTGCCAACTTTTCAACTGATACTCCAGAAGAAAGAAACCAGGAGGGAGAAATCAGGTTTGAATGATCAAGCTCATATAAAATACAGGGTCTGTATTTTATCTGAACTCAATGGCACAGTCACTTTTTAGATTATTCACTTTAAAAAACCAGAGTATTGGAAATGAAGCTTTACCTAGCAAACAGTAAGAGATAACTTCTTGCACAAGCAGAAATGTAAATCTATTTATCAAAGTCATGCAGTAATGCAGCTTTGTTTTCACTGCAGAGATGAAGCCAAGAAACAGATCTGTGACAGAAAGCAAACCAGAGCCAAGCCCACTACTCCACCAAACTTCTCATATTATCATTGGCAAGTCAGACAATTAAAATCTCCCCATGTACCAGAGGCTCCATGAAAGAAAGCAAAATCAAAAACACAAAAGTGAAAATTCAAGTGGTCTGATCCCTCTTGTGGTCGTGCACCACAATATAAATTTATTCTATCTCCACATTGTGCTGGCCAGTTTCCTTTGGAAAAAAAGGCTTATGCAATCAGGCTGCTGCTCAGCTCCTCCCCTCAGCATCCATTGCCTCATGTCGGCTAAACCAGGCAGGGGGTAGAGGCCGCAATGTCATGTTACTCCTCTAACAACCTGCAGGATCCACGGCCCGGGCATTACATGTTTTCCTTGCAGTTAATGTGCACGGCCTGCCAGGCACCAGCATGGGGGGCTGCTCTCTCCAGTTTGTTAGGATTCCACCTCCCTCAGCCTTTTGGATTGGCAACACTCAGCCAACACACAGGGGCAATGCCAGTTTATCCTCAGACCTTGGTTATTCTGCCCTGCTCAAATCCTGCTCCCACACCTTCACTGTTTTTCTCCCCCTCTCCAGTTTTCTTTGGCATGCACAGTCAGCATTAAATAACTGACCTTCTCAAAACCACCATGAGGTAGCATTATCCCCACATTACCAGATAAGGAAATTAAGCCACTATAATTAATGCTTGAAGCATGCCCAAATTTCACATTCCTGATTTGAGGGTGATTAGCATTAGCCCTCTATAGGATTTCCTCTGCTCAAAGCCCAGCTCCCAGGGAGGGCTGCAGCAGTGGCACAGAGCCTGCACTTCCACAGGGGCATCCCATGGGCACAGCAGAGCCCCCCCAAAATGCTGCACCCCAGGGACTTGGCCAACTCCACCCCAGGGCTCTGTAAAACAACTCCAACACCCGGGTGCTGCTCCAGCCCAGTGAGGGAACACAGGATCTGAGTGTCCTTGTGCACCCTTCCTCCTTCTCCCGGCCAAAACTTCTGCATCCAGGCTTGGCTAATTTCCATTTAGGCACCTACAGCCCTTCACCACAATGTTCAAGCACACACACTCACCATCCTCACCTCTGACACTGCCACAGCCTCCCCATGCCTTCATCCTCCAAGAACTCCACATCTTGTTACACATTTCCGGAGCTCCAGTTTTTCCTCAGTTTTCCAAGAGTGTCCTAAACCCTTCCCTAGCCCAGTCATCACTCCTCCTCTCAATTTCCCATGCAGTCATGTCCCTTTCTCCAAGCAAGTCTCCCTTGAGCTCTTTGCAGCTTCCTTTACTGCCACAGTCAGACTGGGATCAGCCTCCCCTCTTGACCACTACAGCATTTCAGTTTCCCCAGAGCCACAAGGTGTTTCCCAGCCACACCTTCCCCTTCCCAAGGGGAAAGGGTTCCCCCACAGAGCCCAGGCAATTTGGGCTCCCTAACTCCATCCCAGGAAACGAATCTCCAAGGGGCTGTTTCACTCACACACCACTGAGATCCTGCCCATGTGAAGGCAGCTAACTCTGCACACACCTCCTGTATTACCTTTCCCCAAAACCAGGCAGACAGAATAAAAACCAAGGGTTTGTTTTGCAAAATTTTGTTGCAGGAGTAGAAACTGAATAGTTCAAAGAACTGCAGCACTTCTAGGCTAAGCCCCACAGACAAGAATCTCTCCAGCTCCTGAATTCCTCCAAGCCTGCTCAGCTGACAATGTTCAGCAACATCCCATCACCCTGGCACTGCCCCCAGTCCTGTTAACCCCCCTCTAGAGAACACAACCATACTCCAAAACTACAGATAACTTGTCATTTTTTTCCTAAAACAAGGGATCTTGGGGATTTAAAGGCAGCCTCCCATTTCTAGCTCACAGCACATCAGTCATAAGCTTATCCAACTACACAATTTTCATTGACAAGTCTTTCCTGACGCCGTCCAGGGTGTGTGAGGATTATTTTTTCAGTCTTTTAAAGCCCACAGACACTACTCTCAGAACAATCTAGACTCTTCTTGTTTGCACAAGGCTATTCACATACTCCCAGTAAAACTTACCTAGCCACTAGTTACACCTACAGACTGTTCAGCCCCTAATCCCCACAAAGATATCGGGTGTTTTTACAGATAAACACAACACCCTCAAGTAAGACAAAGAAGTGAAACATTTGTCTGCCTGTACTTGTCTGGGAGCAGAGACCTTCCCCCTTCACCCTGGCTCTGAGGGCAATGCATCTAACCCCAGTGCCAGCCTTTCCTGCCCAGTTAGACCCAACACTTCCCATTCTGGCTCAGTCTGAAGGTGTCAGCACTGCCCAAACCACTCCCCTGCCTGCTGCTGTCGAGGAACATCAGCCCTCCTGTGCCACCCTGGCACAGACTGGAAGTCTGGCCACTCTTCTTGGGACTGATTAAAAAAACTGAAGGGCACAACATTCTTGGGAACTTTCACCTCAGCACTCCTTCTTAAGAGGAAACCAACAAAATGCATTTTTTTCTCACTCTGTCCCATCCCACTATTTCCTAACTCTCAGCAGAGCCACTTACCTTCTCTAGAATGTTAAAGAAGTTGTCATGCTCACATTAAGCCCAGGATTCTGTAATTGCTCAGACAGAATCTAACCTTAGTGCCAGCCACTGAGGCAGGACTGTGTGGGCACAGCAAAAATCCTTACCTCACATTTTTCAATTTGAAGCCAAAATATTTATCAGACAGATGACTTCCTCATTGTTCCTCTGTGACAGAGCCATCCTGTTCTCACTGGTCTGAACTTACCCACATTCCACACAAAAAAAAAACCCCTGCAACAACTTCCTTATATATTCTCTCTTCTCACATGTTGTATTCAAAACAAGAACAGTTTAATGTAGTTTTCAGAGCATCAAAAGTGTTTTTAGCTATGACAAAGTTTAGTTTTGTCACATATAGCAGCAGTTTGTGCTGAGATCTTTTCTCAGATCTGGTCTCATCAAAATTAATTCTTGCAAAACATTTTTGAAAAAAGAGAAACCAGGTCTTTACAAAATTCAGATCACTGTTAGCACTATTATTTGTGACTTTTATTGCAGCCAGAGTGGTCTGTGAGGAAACATCCACTGTTCCCTGCATATCATCAAACCAAAAGAGGGAACCAGCAATATGAAACTGAAGTGTCCCCAGTGCAAGCTCAGCACAGTGCCTGTCCCTCAGCCTGGTACTTTCAGGGAATTGTTCTCCTGATTTCCTCACCAGTTATGAACAGTGGAATACTCAATTCAACTTCCAAAATATTCTCCTGGATTTTCTTCCAACTTCACCTTCAGCTGTCCAGGAGGAACAACCAACCAAAGCCCCAAACAAAGAACATGGACACAAATGCAACTTCTGAGTATTGCAACAGTTTTTTCTTTTCTGGATCTGCCCTGCTGTGAATTTACAGTCACCAAGGCACATGAGCTTTCTAAAATGACTCAGGAAGCTACTTGCTTAATTTCATAAATAAGAAACCTGTACATATGGCTTATTAACATCTGACAGCTAATGGAACCACACAGAAACAAGCCCCCTGTCCTTTCTCCTCACAAACCCACAGAATTATTGGCTTCAATTAAAATGAAGTAGATGCAATTAAAGAAAAGAAAAACCTGCCTAATATGAAATTGTTTAAACAGCTCTTGTGTTTGGCTTCTTTTTGAGAAGCACTTGTTTTCACCAGAGATTTATCACACCTGAGCCAGACCATCACCATCACCCCAACAGGGTGAGCATTTCCCCAGCCCAGAAGGGGCCAAGAATGCTGGAGGACTCCTCAAGATGGGCACCCAAACCCATTTCCAGCACAGAACCACAGAATGGTTTGGGTTGGGACCTTAAAGACCATCTCATTCCAATCCTCTGCCATGGGCAGGGACACTTTCCACTAGAACAGATTTCTCAGAGCTCCACCCAGTCTGTTCTTGGGCCCTTCCAGGGATGGGGCAGCCACAGCTCCTCTGGGCAGCCTGTGCCTGAGCTCACCACCCCCACAGTGAAGAATCTTTTTCTAATCACCAATCTAAACCTGCTCCCTTCCAGTGTGAAGCCCTCCCCCTGTCCTGTCACTGCATGCTCTTGTGAAGTCTCCAATCCAGGCTGCAGATCTAAACAGAGGGAATTTTCAGGACCAAGGAAAAAGAATTTACTTTTCCATTTACTGACTGGAGAGACAGGATATAAACAACAGCTTTCCTTTTGCCAAGGTCACAAGGAGCAGAGCCATAACTTAAATTTCCAAAAAGTACTTCCAGGGAATGAAGAGCTCTGTGAGCTTTGCTAAGCAGACAAGAAGTATTACCAAGCAGACATCAGCTCAACAGAGAAATGAGAAGATTTTCTAAATATGCCAGTTTTAAAACAAAGGAACTAAACTGAAGCATTAACACCACTTCATCAGAAGTATCAAGACCATGACTCAAAGCCAAATGTAAAAGCAAATATTCCTGTCAAAACTGGATGGCAAAAGGAAATAACCTCTTGGGTATTTCAGCAATGATTTAATCACCTCCCATGACTAACTTGCAGAGACTTTGGAAAACTAATGGGATAGAACTGGATCCAAAGAGCATCTAATCCAAATTAATAAAACCAGGAATAACTCCAAAAAGACAAAGAAGAAAAATGACCTGGATTTTTTATTCCCTCAGAAGTCAGGGGAAAGCTTTACATCCCACTTAACAATAAAATAAAAGCTTCTTCCTCTGAAGGAGGAGACAGGCTTTGATTGTGCAATTACTTCAATCAAGCATCAGTTAAAGTCTCATAGCAGATCTGACAAAATGAGTAAAAACCTCCCTGATCTGTCTCCCAAGTCACACAGAAGGAACTGAGAATCCTCTCAGAGGTGGAAATTATTGGGAATGAAACACATTTACACAGCTCTCATTACTTATCTCCCCAAAGCAAAGCAGGCATTTTCAGGACCACACCAAGCTCCTGTTCTGGTTGACATTTTCAACTGCATGTAGTCCCAATGTGCTTTAATCCACCAAGATTATTCATGTTTTACATACAAGCAAGGATTTACCATCCAGGAATCTAAATTGAGGTGTGGTATGGTAATAACAGCAAAAAACCAAGCCTCAGAGACAAAATAAAACACTTGCTCTCCCAGATAAACCAACTTTTAAAGCACACAGCTTCACAAAATGGTTTAAAAAGCTAAATTAACATTGTGTCATAGGAAGGTCTTTCCTTCCACCTATTCCTACCTCATTTGCAGACACAGATTCCTACAGGTGACCCTGCACCACCTCTGATGTCTGACCAACCATTCACAAGCCACTTCAACTTGTTAGTTCTGTACAAACAGCATTAACTGACAAAAAATAAAGCTCCTTTTCTGCCAGGTCAGCAAACTGGATCAGCTCCTGCAAGGTCTGGTAAGTACCCAAGCCTGGTGGCTCTTTTCCTTGTGCCTGCTGCCTGCTCACAAACCTTGAACCCACACTCCCATGGCTGCACCAGCACACTCATCCTTGTTGTTTGTGCTCCAAAGCCCACACACCACTTTTTTTGGCCTAAAAATCATATATATCACAGCCAACCTTTATGTTTACCTATGACAGCCCTGAATCATTGTCCTTGTATATCTTGCATGCAAGGTATTTTCTTTAGAAAAAAAAAGGCTTGCCAAATAAAATTCAAATGCACATTTAAGCCCCCATAACTCCCACATGCCTAAATTAAAAGTTACAGGTCTGACAGATCCTCACTGCCTACCTCTAGTTTGGACTTCTTCACTCAGACTCACTTGGCTGAAATACAGTTTCATGTTATTTTCCACAGTCTCCAGGGCTTCCCCCCATCCTAGAAGAAAGGCATTTTCTTGAACCACACTGCAGAGAAGAATGCAGCAGGAAGCCAAGCCATCCTTTCACTTGGAAGGGGTTTAAACAAGAAGATTCCAAAGTGTTTTCCAAACAGCCCAGCCCCACGCCCTGGCAGGAGATGCCATTCCCCTGAATTCACCAGGGATGCTCCTACTTCTGCCTCCCAGGGAATCTGACAGCCACAAAACTCCCCAAGCTTCTGACACGAAAATAAACAGGCAAACAATGAAAGCTCTGTTTCTTTCTTCATCTTTGCAGTCGTTAACACGGCAATTAGAGCTCTCCAAGGATGCACTTCCCCCCTAATGAATCCCTGGGAACACCCTAACAGGGTGCAGGGCAGATCACAGAATCCCCACAACACAACTCAGTGAATTGATGTCTCCCCTGAGCAACACAAAGCTGGGCCTAGAGACAGTAAGATTTTTTACACTGTCTTTGTTTGGAGGCCTTATTAACAAATTAAATGAGAAATAAATACATCTCCCTCTGGGAACAGGAGAAAAAGAACCCTACATTTCAGTAAGGAGCCCAGACACCTTTCCACAAATCTCCTGAAGACAGGAAAGAGACCAGAAAAGCTGATAATAAAGCCAGTTCCTCAACCACCATCTGAGATTGTGGCAGTACATGAACAAACCCAAACCACCAAAGTGGCAGCAGTTGAAATTGAGACTCCCAGTTTTCTGTGGAGGCAGCTCGGGTCCCTGAGCCCTTGTCTCCCAGAGATGTCAAGCTTGGAAAAGACACTTTGCCCAGACAGCACAACAGCTGGAATGACACTGGGGGAGAAAAGGAGTTTCTGTGCTCTTGCTGGTCTGCAGATACCCACATTTCCTCTCTCCACAGGCCAGGATGGCTCACAGGTAGCTGGAGCACCAGGGCTGACTCCTAAGGAAGAGCTTTACACACCAGTTTCCTTCCTTCTGCCTCTAAAAGGCAGTGGGATACCAAAGGTGAACCAGCAGCCCCAATTAAGCACCTTTTGTACCTGACATTTTTGTGTCTCCTTGCTAGAGACCATCTGGTCCAAGTTTAGAGCCAAGAATAAATCTCTTTGCTCACTCCTGTTTGCAGTAACAACCTCAATGTTCCTTTAATGCAGGTTGGGGTGGATGCAATTCCTCCCCTCTTTATGGAAGGAAATCAGTGGGATATGCTCAAGCTGCCTCCTAAAACTCAACACAGGCCATGAAACCCAAGCAGGCAGAGTAAAAGAGAATTGATGGTCTCAAGTGAAGCCAGGTGGATTACAGCTCCATTGGCAAGCACACAGCCAGCATCTGCAAGCTCAGAAAGGATTCTAGGAATTGTCTGAACAACCAAAACTTGCCATGCATGCACCACAGATTTTGAATGTAATTCCTGAGTGAACTTCTAAAAGAAAGCAAAGCCATCAGTGCACCTTAGAAACTAAGGCATTAGAGGACTTTAATCAAGTATTGCTCCACAATCAGACACACTTTTCCCTGCACAAAAGTGGTTTTAAAACCAAGTATCTGATGCCTTGAACCTCTGTTATACTTAAGAAAATAAACTTTAAAAGACATTCATTATTCTTGAACTAAGCATTTCCTTACTAAGTCCCATCCTAGAGTAACTTTTAACTGCTAATTTATCATCCTCCCTCCCAGTGACAGGGAAGATTTATAGTGGAAAAGGCTTATTTAACATTACCCTGATGCCAAAAACACATGGTGTTACACTTTTGGCAATATTGGTCAAGAAACAATAACCAAGGAAAACAAACCCCAAAAAAATCTATTCTCACAACTGTAAGGCTTGGCAAGATTCTCTTGGAATAAACTGCAGTGGAATCCCAAGCTGGAAGCTGTTTGTAAAAGACCAAATGAGGGATTTCATCCCCTTGTAGCCACCTGTCCATCCCTTACCTCACTGCAGCACTGCTGTGCTCATCAGCACTCTGATCCCACTCTGCCAGGGGCACATTCCCAGGGCAGAACTGCCCAGGCCAAACGTGCAGCCTCAGGAGACAAAACCACTCTGAGTTTTTTAACACAGGGTCAAGGCACTGACACGGGAGGAGATGCAAAGGGTGAGGGAGGAGAAGAGCTGCCTGTGCTGCTGCCAAAATCCAGCACCAGCCTGGTGGCAGGGCCAAGGTCACAGCAAGGACAGGGATGGGAGGGCAGCACAGGGACTGCACACACAGCATCTGCCTCAGATGAGATTTAAATTAATGATATGAGGAAGAGAAGAATGAACAGCTAAACCTCCAAAGCACAGGATTTCATAGCAAGGAGAACCTTCACTGCAGCCATCTGTCAAAAAACAAAGAAGAAACAGGACATCTGTTGCCCAAAAAGTTCTCAGATAGTCTGAGGTGTGTTTTTTATGTGAGAGGTGAGAAGAAAAAAAAAAAAGAGGGGAGAAAATAAATCATGATAAAAGGAGTGGCTCTTCTAATTTCCTTCTAATCAGAGGGCAAGAATCACCTAAGAACATGAAAGTGGAAACAACCTGGCTGACAGAAGGCATAAGACGACAACTCTCACAGTTCTTCAGAAGGGGAAAGAGAGTCACCAAATGAATAAAATGAACTCGTGGTTAAACCACAAGCCTTCTGAAACCCAGATAAAACAAAGATCTGAAGCTTATTGACAAATCATCTCAGCTAAGTAAAGGCTCTTCAATATTTTAAAATTCAACATATTTTGCACAAGCACAAATCACATCACTGAGGGTCACTTAATGAAGTGAACAGCACAGAATGGAAGAGCTCAGGGCTTTAGGAAAGAAACTACCAGGAGGCAGCACTGAAGGTAAAATGAAAACATTCCTTCAGAATTCCTGCAATGCAAGAAAGAGCAGCTGAAGCAGGAGCACATTAACCCACTACTCAACGAGAGGGAAAATCTCTACCAGATGATGCCAAAGCACTTGGGGCATTTTCTGCATCAGTCTCCACTCAGTAAGATGGATTAGCTGCCTAATGTAACTCACAGCACAGCAGAAGGAGCAGGAGGCCAGGCTGGAACTGGGAAACACATTACAGCAACTGCTCCAAGCCAGCAAAGCCCCAGCTCTGAGTTTTCCATGCAGATTTAAGGGCACCCTTCAAACAAAAAGCACCATAAAGGCAATTGTGCTTCTGCAGACAGCTTAATGAGCCTCCATAAACCCATGGACGTGCAGTCCATAAACCTGTGGACCATATCCAGCATTAGGAGCACTTCAAGGCTTTCAGATCTGGTAGATGTAATATTTACCCTTTGAAAACTGACAAAAGCAGTTTGGGATCATCTCTGCTTTCTGCATTAAGTTCCAACAGTCTAAAGAAGGAATAAAGTACCTGACTCTAAAGGGCAGCAGACAAGTACACAGGAAAACACAGACCAGAGTCAGGCTCACCATCAGATCCTGGGAAGATGCCAAAATAATCTGAGGAAAATACCTATCTCCTGCATATTTCAGATAGCAGATGAGATTCAACACACAATTTCTTAGGAACAAATTGTATCAAAGGTATATAACTCCCTCCAATAACACAGTAAAAATACAGGTAGTGGAACAGCAACTAGAGGCAATATAGGTTTGGTTTAAGTGGACTTTTGACACTCCTAAACTGACAGTCACACAATCTAAACAAAAGCAGAACACACTGAAGAAGTCAGAGATGATTAGGAACCCACAGCCAGAGATAAGCTATCATGATTTCAGTCAGAGGGAAAATTGGGAGCAAGCCCATTCACACGGCTCTAATCCCTTCACATTCTCCACAGTTACAGAAGGTAACCAGGGAGGAGGGTTATTCAGCAATGAACTTACTGCAGGAAACTTCATATTCTGCTCTGCCTCACTTGGATTTCTTATGGTCACAAACAACAATTCCCAGTATCTCCCAGACATTTTGTCCACAAACTACACATTGGAAAACACCAGGATGTTAACAGAGAATGATCTCAGCTTCAAAAACTTGGATGGAGGGTCCCAGAACCCAAAGTCACTGGAAGCAAGTGCAAAAGTCACCTGAAGTAACAAGTTGTTTAACAGAGCAAAAAGGTAATAATAATCATCTGCACAACATAACATGGAAAGCAAACTTGGATTCTGTTCTGCCCACAGATATGCTAAGTGCTAAAGTGCTAAAGTGCTAAAGAATCTGGGGTTTATGCTCAACATAAATCAAACACATCACTGCAAAAAAAAAAAAATATATATACATCAAGAGGCATTATCCTGCCTGGATGAAATGCAGATATGAAAAGAGCACAAAGTAATTTTGACTCTGGCTGTTGGACTAACAATTCAGATGGAACACCAAGTCCAGCTCCAATAAAATGCAAACCAAGTGGAAAAGGCCTAAAAAAACCCAATGAGAATATCCCCCAAGTGTAAGAAAACAAATCTAAAAATCACTGAAGAGAGGAGACTGAAGCAATGGGATTTCTTCCAAGTGAAAGAGAAAGCCCTCAAAATATTCCAGACATTCCTACAAAAGAGATGTAATAAAGAGATCACAAGTGTGTAAAATCCACAGCAGAGTTCTTAAATGCTTCAATTATAGCAAATAAATTTAGATTGGACAGTAGGAGTGGCATTTTCAATGGTAAGAACTGCAAAATACCAAAATAGATTGACTAAGGATAAGTCTTTGTCAGAAATGTTAGCTCATTTGCTTTGGGAGCTAATTAAACACTCCTTCCTTGTGACTGAAATATGGTGAATCCATGAGAACAAGTGTCCATTACCTCCCTTCATGCACAGGTGGGTCACCTGAGCTTCCAGCTCCTGGATGAGCCACTATGGAAATTTATTAACCATCACTAAGAGACAACTTCCAGCATGAAGGCCCTGTAACACTGTATGGAAACAATAACAGATACACAGCCCTGAGGGAGCTCTTGGAAGGAAAACACAGAGGAAAAGTGGCACACTTGAACCACATCGAGATGGAGAGCCCTTAATTACAACAAAAACCAACCCAGAGATCCTGCTCTGCAGCACAGATGCAACCAACAAGAGCTGGGGGAAGCAGAGGCAGCCCTTGTGCAGAAACAAGAAGCAAGACAAGAACACCAACCCCAAACACGGTGTCAGCAACTGCACCCAGCAAAGCAGAAAATTATTTTAAGCAAAACTCAGCTCCAAAAACAGCCCAAAATAACTGAGAAGCAAAGCAGGAGAGCAAACTGAGACATGCTGTCCTCTGCTGGAAGCGGCTCTGGAGGAGCCCTGAGAGCACATCAGGACCACTTTGATCGAGTCCTTTGATCTCTGGTGAAGGCAAGAGCGAGGCATCACTTTACACCCGCGCAGCCCTGACTAAACCTCCTGAACCCCAGCTAACGCTGCTGCCCCTGCACAGACAGCACTGCTGGCACCAAGGGGACACTCCTGAGGCCACCTCGCCCACACCACCACACCGTCACGGCCAGAGAGGTGCTTGCAGGACCACAGAGAACAGAATGAAAAGCAACACTTTTTTCCTATGACAATAAGATATATTCTTTGTTGTGATTGACCTCCTTCATCCTGTTCACTCACAACAATGGACCAAGGCAAGCAAAAGCTCTTAGGCTGCACCTTTTCAATGCAACTCACACGTAGTTTAAAAATATACACATCACAGGGATGATGACAAGACAAAACTAAAAAAATATAGGAAGGGCTGCTACTGCAGTACTGGACTTCTATGGTGCACACCCAGAAAGAATTTAGAGTAGAGTCTTTTAAACTAAGGATGGTCTCCAGATTTGCAAGTGAATGAGTTCAGGTTATTTGTGACTTAAATCAGCAAGAGCCAGTGCTGGGTACCATCTAAGGGTTGAGTTTTGGGAGAAAAGGAAAAAAAAAAGGAATGACTGCTCCTAGGGGGAAAAAAAAAAAAAACCAAGAAAAAACTACGAATGAGTTAAGACTATCATCAGCACAAGTTCCCAAGAGGATTTTCCAACATTTAAACCAGCACGAAACCTTCAGCAAAGCACTCCTCATTCAGCAGGATTACCACATTAAAAGAATACAACAAGCCGCCTTTTTTCTTTACTACTCGAGCACAGTTTCAAACAAGAAACGTTTAACTCCATGGGAAATGCATTTTTACCCGCGCTCCCCGCTTTGCACTCCAGGAGCGTGTCCCGTGGGTTCCTCCCCGGGAATTTCACTGCAGGAAAGGCACCGAGGGCAGCGCGTCAAACTGGCCCCAGCCCGGGCTGACACGGACCCTCCGGGGGAGGAAAGGGCGGCCCTGAGCCGCCCTGCAAACCCCGCTCGGGTCTGGCGAAGCCGGTGCCGCCCCCACGCCCGGACCAGCCCGGGGAGCGACCCCTTCCCCCAGGCCCCGTCGAGCAGCCGGAGCTCCGGCCCGCGCCCGCTCATACCCGGGGCACGGCGCCACTCACAGCGTGTGCCCGCAGAAGTTGAACATCA
>JBBMKD010000216.1:56656422-56684208 GCA_037834095.1 Argya squamiceps
AGGGGGGAGAAAGCGCGGGGAGGAGAGGGGGGGGGGGAGGAAGGGAGCGGGGAGAGAAGGAGGGAAAGCGGCCGGCGGAGGGGGCCCCAAGGCATTTCTCAACCAAGGGCGCGATTGTGCCGCCGCGGCCCCTCTCCGCGGGACACATCAAAGGGCGAGGGGGAGGGAGGGGAGAGCGACCGAAAAATGCAGCCGAGGGCGGACCAGTCAGCGAAAAAACCCGGCGCAGCCCCGGGCGGAGGCACAAAGGCCGCCCCCCCCATCTCTCCGTCCCTCCCCCCGGCCGCCCGGCACGGCCGGAGGTGCCTCCGCCGGCACCGGGGGCAGCGCGGGCCGGGGTCTCCCCCTTCCCCCGGACCGGGCGCAGCACGCTGAGCCCGGAGGGTCCGGCGGCGCTTCCCGGCCTTGCCTCACCTCCCAGCGCTTTGCCAAATGGCCGCGGCCGGTCTCACACGTGTGGACACCCCGGGCCGGCGGAGGGGGGCCCAGGCAGCCCCCTTCGGTCGCCGGGGTGGAGGAATTTATTTACAACTCCATAACCCAGTCTGTAAAGTTTCTCCTTTGGCGAGTGTTTGGTTTGATGTGTTCTGTTCTGAGAAACCTCCTCCCTTGGCTTGAATATTCGTTTAAAGTGCCTTGTAAAGGCAAAACACAGAAAAAAATTGTGCATGGAAACTCTCACATACTTGTGTTAAAGCAAGGAGTCCCCCTTGGTGCAGAGATCCTGGCACGCCGTGGTAATGCAATGTCATCTCTCCATCTTTTCCCATAGCGAGTCGGATGGCAACCCTAGCACAGAAGATGAATCCAGTAAGGGGCGTGAGGATTTATCTCCCCATCCACTCTCCAGCTCATCCGACGGCGTTGCCAGCCTCAGCCTCCCCAGCCACATGGAGCCTGTCTACATGCAGCAGCTTGGAAACGCTAAAATAGCCTTGAGCTCGTCTGGTGTCTTGTTGAATGGGAACCTCATGCCTGCCAGTACCTCTCCTGTCTTCCTCAACGGTAGCTCGTTTCTTCAGGGATCCAACAGTGTCATACTCAATGGACTCAGCGTGGGCACTTCGCAGACTGTTACCTTAAACTCGCCCAAAACCGCCTCGAGTGTTGTGAGCAACGGGGTGTCCATCACTGACATACTGTCCTCATCGTCGTCAGAAGATGTTAAAGACTTCAAACTCCTTCAGGCTTCGGTCCCCAATGCCACAGCAGCCTTCAGCCCTAGCAACATCCCAGTCACTTTCCCAGGATTGATACCGAGCTCAGAGGTGAAAAGGGAAGGTGTAGAAACTGCTGCTTCTCAGGATGGAGGCTCCGTAGTTACTTTTACTGCTCCTGTCCAAATAAACCAGTATGGCATTGTCCAGATCCCCAATTCAGGAACAAATGGCCAGCTGTTGAACGGAAGCATTGGTTTTTCTTCTCTGCAGCTGCCTCCAGTTTCTGTGGCAGCTTCACAAGGTAAAAGCTTTGTCTCTTGCAGTAACAGGTATGAGGAAAAGTTGGAATCAGGCACACTTAGCATTTTGGAAGCTGTGGTCCTTTTCTTCCAAGGTACCAACTTTGTATCTCAGCCATGGCCACACACAGAACATCAAATAATACCGTTTGCCTCCGTTTATAGTGGGTTATGCTGGTGGGCAGGCTGTTAGATGAGGCTGAGCTCCTCTGTTAAGAGCTTGGAAGGAGGTCTGGTAATTTACACCCCTTTCATCTCATGCTGTTCACAGACGTCTGTGATATGAGTCTTCACAAATATCTGTAAATTTTACATGTTTCAGTAATTCAAAATATTCCCCATTTGCCACTGAATTCTTTTAGTGAGAAGGTTCATAAAAATGAAAACTATGGCAGCTGGAAATTGTTACCGTTGTTGTTCTTGTGGTGGTTGTTTTGGTTTTTTGTTTTCTTAATGAAGGCATTGCACAAAAATACATTTTGAATTGCTGTAGACACAACAAGACCAAGTAGTTGCTTGTACATTTTCTGTTCCATAATTAAGAAGGATTAAACTTGAGGGAAACAATAGAAATAAGCACTAGCTTGTAGGTATAAAATGTGAGGCTCTTTGGATAAAACTGCCCTCAGTCCAAGGGAAATATGTCATCACAGGTTCATGTGCCAAGTGTGCAGGCTCCTCCCCGAGTTTGCTTTAGAGTTGGTCTTAACATACCATAGTCTGAATCTTGCAGCTGGCCAGGAACAATCTCAGGGAGCACAAACCTAGTTCTGGTCCCTTTTTCGAAGCAGGTCAGTTAAAAAGCACAGTTGAACACCTTTGGTACTCATTGGTCACTTTATCTTTGGTTATGAAAGTCAAATTGTGCTCATGTGCTCCTTTGAATTTCATGTATATAGGGAATTATTCTTGCTGAAGCACAGGGAGGAACACTGGAGCTGTACAACCACATTTCAAATGGGTGCACAATTATAAGGTCTTAAAATGTGGCACTCAGAGGCACTGAAAGTTACTGGCACGTAGTTTAACCAAGATTAGAGAGAAGACATTTAATCTGAATGCCACCTGTAATTACTAAAGCCACTTAATCCACATGCTCCAAGGCATAAACTAACAGCCAGCAAAGGTGAGAAATAAAGTTCTGTCCTTTTAAGTCATGTAGGACTGTTGTATTTGGAAGTCCTAAGATTCATAATAAGCTCTCCTCTGACCATTTTCCCCATTGTTAAAAATACTGTCTGCCCACTGGAGAGTGATCCACATGTCTCTGGTGCAGAGAAAAGTTCTGGTTTTCTTGGATGGATAGCTGGCTGCCTATTCCAAGTGAATCATGCTGCAGGCTATTTCGAGTAAGCCAGTAAATAATACTGACAGGTAACTTCAAGTTACGTGGCTTTATTATTCAAGTTTACCTGTATGCATAACATCTTCCAAAAAATTGTCACTGATTAAGTGAAATTAATAGGGAACTAAGATAGTCCCCATGTGAGAAATTCATCTTTGGTGCTGTTCTAAAATATTCAGCTGTGTCCAACTGTAGTCTCTTATAATTAAACTGCTTTTGAGAAAGAGAAGTCTTCCAAGTGGGACTCAGCCCCAAGAGCCAGTATTTCTTATTTTAGGAATTACCCTAATGACAACTGACATGGCACATCCAGGGAGAACAACTTCAGGTCATCTCTGGCCACCTCCTCTTGCTTTGGCTCATAACGTCACACCGTGGCTTTCAGCAAGGGCAGGCAGTGCTGGGTGACTTTTCACAGCATGGTGGATGTGGTAGGATTAGGATTTTCGAAAAACATGACAAGGCAAGGTGGAAGGGAATAGAGCTGAGTGCTTGAGGAATGCCCAGTCAGACTGATAGAAATTACCAGTTTTTCGTGTTTTCTGTGCAGGTTGACTCGGGCAGGGCCTGCCCAGCAGTAGTGGATTTCATGTGACGTGTCTCCAGTTCCCACACACAAGCTGTAGTCTGTCACTGAACTATCTTTAATGGCTTTTCATGCTTCTATTCTTAGATAGAAATGAAGTGGTGGCAACTAGTGAAGGCCAAAGCACATTCATTTTAGTCACATGGCTGGGGACTGTTTGCCCCTTAATGAGAGTCTGAAAGATACCTAATCTAATATACCAGAAACTTGTTTTTTTTTTTTACTTTTTAGAAGCAACTTTTATTAACAGCACTGATTTCTTTACACCAAGTTTTCTCTCACCTGCTACAAAAATGGCTTTCCAGTGTTGCATGAAATATTAGTGTATGTGTATACTGCAAAGGTTAAAAAAGACCAAGACTGCATAACTCTCTGCTAGCTGTAATCTCTGTTTTCTTTTCTTTTGCTTCCCTTTCCCTAGGTAATGTTTCAGTAAACCCCAGCACATCTGATGGAGGAACTTTTACAACTGAATCTTCAACAGTGCAGCAAGGAAAGGTTTTCTTCAGCCCCCTTGCTCCGAGTGCAGTGGTTTATACAGTTCCCAATTCGGGCCAGGCAGTAGGATCTGTCAAGCAAGAAGGACTGGAAAGAAGCCTGGTGTTTTCTCAGTTGATGCCAGTCAGTCAGAACACACAACTGAACGTCAACATGTCTTCTGAAAATATATCCAGTGCAGGCCTGCAGTCCCTGGCCTCGTCGTTAGTGAATGTAACGCCCTCACATAATTTTTCCCTCACGCCACCCACTCTTTTAAATGCTGCAGAACTGAGCTCTGGTATCTCGGAGAGCCAGTCCATGTCTTCACCTGTGACCAGTACCTCTACAGTGATATCTATCAGCAACACTAACTATGCAACCCTTCAGAACTGTCCCCTCATCACCAGTCAGGATCTGTTGTCCATTTCCACAGCACAGCCCGTGCTGGGAGAAATAGTTTCAACGAGTGGAGACCGTGTCAGCCACCCCCCTGCACAGGTGCACCAGGATTTTGGCAGAGAGCACAGGTTGGTTCTGCAAGCCGTACCTGATGTCAAAGAGAATTTCTTACCTAATTCTGAGAGTAAGTCAACTGGCAATTTAATGATGCTGGATTCCAAATCTAAGTATGTTATGAGTAACATGGTAGACACGGTATGTGAAGAACTGGAAACGGACAAAAAAGAACTTGCCAAACTGCAGACGGTTCAGATGGATGAAGTTATGCAAGACTTGTAACTTCTTTCTTTCTTGCTTTCTGTTTTAATAGATAAGTCTCCTGTTGAGGCCCTAACAAACACCTAGTGAGGTGTTTGTGAGTTTTTTTGTTTGGTGGGTTTTTTTTTTTCATTTAAAGAAACCAGAAGAACATTTAAGTGGTCTGAATCAATGTACAGAGGAATCTCCAACAATGGCATTAGGTTGCCACACTTGGTTTGCATGCAGTATTCTCTTTTAAGCAGATTAAAGGAGAAGGGAAATGGCCAGGACAAGTACTGAGGAATGGGTACAGGTTTGGCTACCAGATACTACCCTGAAAATTTAACTTGACTCTCCATAGTACACCATACTCTTTAACAGTAAGTATACACTCCTAGCTTCAGACAGAAAACAAAAATCTCACTCCAAAATGGTAGAAACAATGCAGACATTTTTCTTTTTCTGTTTACTTCCAGTCCATGGGCATTGAGAGATTTCTAAGGAACTTCAGACGATACCTCTCCGGCTACTTTTATGTTGTTTGAGGTTAAGAAACAAAACAAAATCATAATGTTGTTACTGGTATGTTTGCTTTTTTTCCAGCAGACTTGCATTCAAACCAAAAATCTCACATCAATCATGTACAGGTTTCGAAATGCTACAGCAAGCATTTTGTCAGTGCACCAGAAAAGGCATCATTTGAAACTCTTAATTATGCAATTCAGAAGCTTTCTATCCAGTATGAATGTAAATATTGTTTCAGTTCTTATAAAGGAGACTTTTTTAATTAGTACAATGGATTTTATTTATGGTTTATGTTCCCTTTCACTTTAGACACAATGCATTGAAAAGGAAAACATTTTCTGGCTTTTTAATTTATTTTATTGTTTGAGCAGGAAGTAAGCGTAGTTGTTTCTGACAAGGTTTTACTTTTTTGTAGTTTTTTTTTTCAAGCAATAGACTGTAAAAGTAAAATGTTAATCACACTGAAACTAGAAAATTAATTCCCAGTCTCACAAACCCAGGAGGTCACTGTTTCTACCCCCTCTGTCTTTGTGTTCAGGGGTTTTTTTTGTTTGTTTTGTTAGTAATTTGCGAATTAGTTGAACCCTTTTGTGTATTTTTTACAGAATTCCACGTGCCTTTCTTCCTAGTGGCCTTATCTTTGTTACTAAAGCACAGTGGCAGGAGGAATAAAAACACTGATTTGCAGATATCCGTCCTCAGGGCCAAATCCTGATGCCTTACTTCTGCAAGTAGACCCAGCAGACTTGGGTGCCCCTGCTTGCACGAGTAAGAAGAGGTTTAAGAGTCTTTGGGACATGGTGGGTGATTTTGGACATCGTGACATTTCCTGGCAGTGCAGAGAGCCGAGCGTGGGTCCTTCTGCACCACGTTGCAGGACAGGAGGGGTCTGCACAAGGACCACAGGGTTGTGCTGAGGGGAAGCTCTTGGCTCCAGCCTCAGGCAGATGGGCAGGGAAGGTTGGATGTGCAAGCCAAGGAAGGGAACCCCATGTTTACACAGGCCCATTGGCCAAACAGCCCGTGTGGGAGGGCTTCAGCTGCTGGTTGGGCAAGGCCCCCATGCAGGAGTGCAGTTGAGTGTGTATTTATTTATATCCTCCCAGGAGAAGCAGCCTGGGGGGTGATGGTGGGAGCTGCAGCAGCCCTGCCTGGCTGAGGATGGGTGTCCACACCTTTCTCCCTGGGGACAGCAGAAGCAGGTGGGCTCTGGGCAGGTAGAAGAGATGATCTTAACCTTTCCTCCAGAGGAGTTTTTGTAGCATGGAAAAGCACATCCTTTAAGCTTTAAAATAACAATAAGAATTCAGATGTACGAAAATGACGTGCTGTCAATCCTGGTGGGTTTGGTTTTGTTATATTTTATCCTAATATGAATATATACAGTAACTAAAGCATGTGTTCATCCTCATCAGGGGCTTGGTCCAAAGCCTTTGGAATGCAATGGGAAATGTTTTCATGGGCTTCTGTGGGCTCTGAATCAGGCTCAGGACGAAACAAGATCACTTGTAAAGGACAAAAAAAAAAATGGAAAGGAAAGACAATTGAGGTGGCAGATCCCAGCGTGTCTGTGTTGGTTTTAACTGGTTCCATGGGAAGCTTTTGGGGAACGAAGGTTTTCCCGTGCGCCGTGAGCACGGCATCTGCATTCTCGTTGTAGTTTTGCACTATATTGCTTATTTTGCAAGGTTTTCTGTGGAACCTTGAGGCTGAGCTCTGTTGGTGAGCACTGGAGTCCCTGCTGTGAGCCAGAGTCTCCAGAGCTGCAGGGAAAAATGCAGGGAAAGGGAAGAACGAGTGTGCAAGGGGGGCACTTGCAGGTGTGCGGAGTCGCTGACGCTCTGCAGGCAGGAGCAGCCCATCAGCAGCAGTTGGCTGTCCCCACGTGCTCCCAGGCAAACAGGGTGTTTGAGGCAAGCTCTTTAAAGCAGAGATTATCACAAGCAGGACATGGAGCTGTATGTACCCCTGGCACAACTTTCCCTGCCGTTCCCGGGAGCTCCGCGTGAGCAGGGAATCGGATAGTCCCGAGCTCTCCCAACCACTCTGCTTGTTTATCTGTTTGCTGGGCCCCAGCATGAGCAATCTGTTTCCCACCTCTTCTTCACCCATGTAACTAAGATGGTGATGACAGTAGCTGTAGCTGTATATGCTTTGCATGAAATCGTTCAGCCATTTGGAAAATCAGGAATACCCTGTATCGCTGTCATTTTAATGGAGAACGTGTACTTGGCTCTGAAGGAGTTGATGGTGGATTAACATTTGGTCTGTGAAGCTCAGACTATATTTGGAGGCAAGCTAGGGAATATTTCAGAGCAGTTGTTGGTGTGATCATCTCTCATCACTGAAGAGACTGTGGTGTTACAACAGTAGCTGTTACTTTATTTTTAATTTTTCCTTCTTTGCATTCGTGGTGTTACTGAGGCTCTGAATTCCATGGCTTTGCTGCACAGTTGATGTGAAAAACTGTGTATGTTGTTACAGTGGCACATTTCTTGGAGTGTCTGGTACTTCTAATAGGAGACTTCCCACTTTTCAGTGGGAGTGGAGGATGTACATAAAAGCAGTGTTTTGGGACAAAGTAAGATTAATCTATTCTAGTCTTCCAGATATCAAGTAACTTCTTATTATCTTTTACTCTTTCTTTCTTTCTCCCATTGAAAATAAGTGTCATTCCCTCCAGATAACGTAGTTATAACCTCATGTTTCCTGCGGGTACATATGCACAATATAAAGACTCATTGCACGGTACAGTATGTTTAAAATAGAAATTTAAATAAGTAGTTTTATTCCTTACAAGGGTAAGTTTTTATTTTGTGGCCCTCAGGCAGGCAGGCTCACTGCTCTCAGTAGACAGTACTCAAAGCCCCAAAAAGTGTCCAGGGCCAGATCTTTGGCTGCTGTAAATAAGGCATTGCTCCACTGATTCCCAAACCAAGGATTTTTACGTGGTGTTTAGGGGATTTGGATGCTGGTCTCCTACACATGGGAAGGCTATGAGTGTCCAAGCCCCACAGACAGCCCTTATTATCACAATCTGTTGTTTAAATGGAAGGTATGTCTACCTGGCATGCACATTCCTTCTCTTCCCTTCTCTCTGTCATGGATGAGAATAAAGGCTCATTTCAACTTCACATATGTTTGTAACTTCTAAATCCACTGGAAATCTTACAGAAAACATTGCCAAATTCTACTGCTTTACTAGTCCCAGACTCAGCTTTGAAAAATATGCCTAAAGTTCAATCAAATTCCTACAAAGCAATGTTAAAAACCCCTCTCTTCTTTACTGCTTTTGATTAAAGAAGCTGCCTCTGTTTCACCCAGAGTTTTGCAGAAAACCAGGGATATGTTGAATTGAATGCTCTGTGTGGACTATTTGCAGCATTATCCCTGTGGTCTTACCTGCAAGGACATTTCAGCAATGTAAATCACAGACATCTATTGGCCAGGTCCTCAGCTGGGCTGGACTAGCACATTTCCATTGAGTTTAATGTCCTTTCATGCCAGCTGGGAATATGGTCCATTCATTTCAGTGCTGTTAGGTCAGGGAGGGATTTGGCCCAGTACACAGTGGCAGCACAAACCAGAGCACAAGGCTGACACTTGGGTAGAACCAAACAGTCACAGTCTATCAAAGCATATACCTCTTCCCATTTACTGCTTTCCCCTACCTGTGGATTCAGGAAGACTCATTCAGAAAGTGGTTTCACCCAGAAATGAGGCTGGACCTGTCAATACTCTCAGTCGGAGATTGATGACAATAATGGACAGGTTCTGACTTCAAATCGTGCAAAATCACCTCAGTAATGATTTTCAGTTAAATAAATCGGGATGGAATTTGGCCCTGTGTGCACAGGAGCTTTTCATGTGCATCCAGTGTCTGTGCACTTTTCTTAGCAAAGGCAGATGAACAAGAGGGTGCATCCCTCCAGTATCAGGTGAAATATGCATGCAGGCCTCTGGGGACATGAACTGCCCAAGTCCTTGTAGTAGAGAAGAATGTCAAATCATCAAAAAGAAGAGTAATTTTATAATTCTGAAAACAAAAATAATGGTATTTTTAAAAGCAAGGATGCCTGAAGTCTTCCTGTATCTCCTAGCAGTTATTATCTTGAAGGGTATTTTATACCTTAGTTGTATGTTTCATATAATTTAAAACTTGCTTCTTAAATTTCTGAACTCAAGGAGGGGGTGAATCTTCTGGCTTTCAGGATTCACATTCAGAGGATGTTTGTTCTTTTGCTGCATGTACTGTTTGTCCAGAACTAACCAGTTTTTTCTCCAATATGGGTTTTATTGTGCCTTACAACAAATATTAAATTGAAGCAGAATGTAACGCGTTAGAGGAGGGAATAATCAAGAAGACTTTACTGCACTGTTAGGTGATGCTGCCCCAGAGTGTATCATCAAACATATCTGTGCTTAATTACCCAACCAAAGAGATCTAAAGTATGTATGTTTGTTGTACTGTAATAGGGGTTTGTGCCTGGACAATTAAGTGTTTTATTTGTATTCTGAGATGATGTGAACTTATTTTTCTAAACACTATACTGAATAAACTTTATATTTATACACATCTTGTGTAAATATTTCTGTTTGGATGTCGTGTGAGGGCTTTGAATTTTGAGTTAGAAAAGCAATCTGAAGTAGAAACTTGGCTTCTAATGACTCATCATGAAAGGTGATGGCAACTACGAACGCCTGTGCTTGCCAGGGATTTGATCTAAACTCTATTTAAGCCAGAATGAGACTTTCTGTTGACTTGAGGGGGTTTTGTCGGAATTCTAAAATACTAAATTAAAAAACATAAATCTCATTCCTCATATTGAACCTATTTGTGTCTCAAACCGAATTTATACCATAATTAGTTAGATGCTATTAAAATCTATTTTCACCTGCTAGTCAGGAGTAGTCACTATTTACTTTTGGTTCCCATGACACTGGCATGCTTTCTATGTCAGGGGCTTTTTTGGGGATAGGTGTACTCCTATTTGCTAAATTCCTGTTTGTTGAAATTTTTCTTTAAAATATTTCACATAGTGTCAGGCTTGGTTTTGGCAGCCTTTTGAGAACAGCTTGAAATGTTATGTTCCCCTGATATTAAAGGATTTAAACACGTTACTATATTACTTCAGATCTGTGTTCCAAGCACCAGGATTGCCTGGTTACGATTTTGATGCCAAAATGAACGACAGTAAATCCAAATGGGCTGATCTGTGCAGGTGAAATAGTTTCCCTCACTGAAGTTTTATATTCATTTTAGATATAATTAGCAGCCTGCACATGCCAGCAGGAAAACACCGTTCCATCCCTTTAGACTATATTTAGGTCGTAGGAAGCAAGGTGAGGTCTGAGAGGTTTGGTTTTTTGTTTGTTTTTTTTTTAATAGATACAGTTAAAACCATGAAATTGACGATTTTCTTACTCACTAAGACATTACCTTGCTGCTTTTCACCATTCCTCCACCTTTCCCCATTCATCGCAGCCGTGTCCCGCTCACTCCTCAGCTCAGTGGCAGAGCACAGGGAGGACAAAGTCACCTCCCAGCCCGGGGAGCATCTCCCTTCTCTGCGTGAGGCTGATCCCACTCTGCAGCTGCCAAAGTAAATCCAGTTACCCGGGAGCAGCCCTAAGGCAGAGCCAATTGCCTCGTTGCCCAATTCCTGTTTCCTTCCCAGAAGCAGAGTGCTTGGCTCAGTCCTGTTCGTGGTGCTTCCCCTTGCCGTGCCTTGGTCCTGCCTGAGCACCAGGTCTGGGATGGTGTTTTCCTGCCCTGCAGACGCCGAATTCCCAGCTGATCCCCGGGCAGCAGCTCTGTGCCAGCTTTGCTTGCAGCAAAAATCTTGCTTGCATTCAGGTAAAGTTGTCTGTGTTCAGGCTTAGCAGAGGATGTTCTCTGGAAGATAAAGGACACCAAGAACTAAAGGTGTACTTGAGCAAATTCCCAATTACCCATCTGATCCCTGCAGGGGGGACATTTAAGGGATGGTTTTATAAAAGCTAAAAGCCATCCTTCAACCTGGCTGGGAGCAGCTTCTCTCCTTTGTGCCTCACGATGCAGACAGGGGAAGGAGCTCCAGGACCACCGCTGCTGGGCTGGCTCCAGCCATTCCCCCGCGAAGGGAATTCTGGCTGTGCAGCCCCCTCGCTCTGGATGAAGTGCAGGGGTTTGAGAGCGAGCGGGAAGCGGAAGGTCTCAGCAGCGTATGCAAATGTCCAAATTCTCCCCGAGCAGCCACCCATGCGGTATGCAGGATGAATCATGTCCTAACGGAGCGCATTCCTGCTACTTTGGAGGGCTTCGCAGATGTATTCCAGGTCACCCTGGGCGAGAAAACCACACACAGCCACGGTTCCTTCTTCCCTGGCAGCCTGTGCACAGATGGAGAAAGGGGGGACAGGACCCTTGTGGCTCCCTGAGAGCCCCTGCCTTTCACACAGGGCCTGGGGATGCTGGAAGGAGGAAGGGGGTCTGCCAAGGCAGTAGCTGGGATGGAGCTGATAGTAGGAAGGCTCGGGTAGATGGGGGGTTTCTCTTGATCTAGCAGGGAGACAAGCTGGGAAGGGAGACAATGCTGGAAGACAGCACTTATTATCCTCTATATTGGTCTTGATTTTTCTCTAATGCCAGATCAGAAGGGGGTTTTGCTGCTCCAAGAGGCAGAGGTTGGGTCAGTTAAACAAGGTTTTAATATTAATACTCACAGCTTGGCAAGCAGAGGTCTCCTTCCAGGCTGCATCCCCTCTTGTGGTAATCTCTGGCTGCAGAAATCTCTGGGCTGGAATCTTAGGCCGCTAAATGGATATAGATCACATTTTTAATATAAAAATATATTTTAGAAGGAAAATGATTCCCAGAAATAGGAATTCATCTGCCAAGCAATGTGCACATAACCGATTTCACACTTAGAGGTGCCAGAAAGTTCAGGAATGAGACCAACAATAAAAAACTAACACACGTGTGAGAAACCTACAGCATTAAAGCCAGATTCAATAAAAATAGCACCTAGTTTATATGCTACAGAAGCTGGCACTCGCCTGCAAAAGCTGAAGGAAAGAGATAAAATGTTCAGAAGTTGCATGCAGTCCAGAGGAACAGAGCAGCCCTGGAGCAGTGCTGATGGTTACTCAATAACTCATGTACAATATCCTCCTGTGTAAGTGCTTTAATTCTTCATCCTGCTACTTCTCAGGCAGAAAGACACAATTTGGAACACATGAGGCTGATCAATAAGCTTTGTTGTGGCAGCCAAAGTGCTTTGTGATAGACCTTACGTTATGAAAAAGGCTCCCAGAATGTTACACCGCATCATTTTCTCTCCTGGTCTGCACGCTGACAGGCAGCGAATTCGGTGCTCGTGGTATCCCTTACACTGCCTGCAGCTGAAAGCGCAGCCCCTCCCCTGAGGCGCTTACAGTGCACAGAAATAAAAGCAAGCTGGGAGGAGAGAGGAGGGGAGGGGGAGGAGGGAGGCGAGGTGATGTGATGTGCCCGGGGCGATGCAGGCGGTGGGTGGCACAGGCAGGTTGCAAAGCCAGGTCTCTGACTCCCCCTGTTGCTTTGCCCACTGGCTCACGCCACCTCCTCGGGAGCCCAATTCCTCTTGGATGCAACATCCCTTGAGAGCAGCAGGAGGACTTGCTGCTGACACCAAAGCTGAGCTTGCTTCTATCGTTTATTTATTGTGTTTACAGCCACCTTCTCATGCCCTGTTGATAACCAGACTGGCCCCGGACTAGCATCCCTGAGCCTCCAAGCACTCAGACTCCAAAAAAATATTCCTGCCTGGACCATCAGCTCAGGGTGATGCACATGCAGGCCCTGGAGGACTCCAAAGCCACCCACTTCCAGATCAAGGCAGTCTGAGGAAGGTTTGACTCATCTCCCACCAAGTCCAAGGAGCTGAGGGGGAGAAATGTTCAGGGGGATGGGGAAGGATTAGTCCAGAGCCTGAGCTGTGCAGGCTCCTGCATGTCCTTAATCAGTGGTTTCTTAAAAGAATACATTGAGAACAAATGACAATTTAGATGTTACTCATGTCCCTGGGAGATGCTGGGGATTCTGCTCTTTACTGCTGCTTAATCAAACCAAGGCAGGCCAGGGGATCAGAAGGCAGTTCTAAAAGGCAACATTCCATGTCATCCTAAGCACATTTACAATGCACATACAAATATACAAGTTCTCTGTATTAAAAAACATTCTCTGTTGTGTTGTACGCATGCAGGTGGAAGTGAACACTGACCAAATTAATTCTAAACAAAAATCTTTATTTTGAGGTCTCCTATGGAGTTGTGTAAGAGGTACGGCCTCTTCTCCCTCTTGCAGGTAACTTATATTAGAGCCCAGTCCCAAAACTCCACAGACAGGTTGAGATTTCTGAACTGCTGCTGCTAAACATGTTGTCCCCTTGCTCAGAGCCTGTGGCAGGAGAGCAGCAGAGGCAGCAGGGGCTGCCTGCCCTGTCAGTGCTGTTCTTGCAGGAGAGGCAGACTCAAACAGTATCAGTAAGAGGGAGAGCTGCAAACTCCAGGGAAGTGACACCACCTGCATGTGGAGGGGTTTGGCACATCACCCCCCTGTGTGGGGAGTCACATCAGCTTCTGAGGGCTACTATAGCACTTCTTCTCTTCTTTCCTACTAATGCAGTGCTTTTCTCCCCAGAGCTTCAAAACATTGAGGTGTTTTTACTGCTTACATCACCCTCAGTGTTTGGTGTCCCCCGTATTTGCCAAGAAGGCAATGAACTCCAGGCCAGACTCACTTTTACACATCCACCCACGAGGACAAGGACTGGGTGCAAGATCACAGCAGGCCCAGCCTCCAGGTCCTTTTATGCTTGTGACCTCCCCAGGACCCTCCAGATAAATTCCAAGGGAGGTGTTTAGGGGCTGGTCTCATTTGCCATCTTCCCCTCAGCCCTGCAGACCTCTTGATATCAGGTGGGACCCAGGACTTCCAAAAACAGAGGTACCTGGCAGCAGGCTGCTGATAGCAGCCTATTTCGAGGTCTGGCTTTATCAGGGAGGGCCTGGAAGTGCTCCCAGGAGCACAGGGCATGCTGCACATTCCAGGCACAGCTGCCTTGCACTGACCAGCAGTGCTGCAGGATGCCTGGTCCCAGAACAGAGGTCACACAGCACCAGCCAGCCCTCCATGGCTCCAGGACAGTTCACTGGCCCAGTACAGAGGTGCCAGGAGGGCATTTGGCACCTCCTGATACACCCAGCAGGTCTCAGCAAACCCCTTCTGGCCTCACTTTCTTGTAGCTATTGTGGGGTTTGTTTCTTGTGCAAACCAAAGGCAGAGTTAACCTGAGCCTCAAGGCAGGAGAACTTCACCCCCTGACTTTGGAAAAGTCAGGCCCAGCAAATGAAACCACTGGACCAGTTGCTCATGGTTTGTGTTTGTTACACAGTAATGGCAGCAAGCATTGCTCACCTGTACATGGTGAGAAGTGCCCCTGTTCCTTCCAGATTTCTTCACCAAGATCTGAATCTTTTTCACTTGCATTTTGGATCAGTTTGGGTTACGAAATCAAGTCTTGTTTCAGGTGAATGATGCTCATGACAAACAAGGAATAGTCATTTGCTGGTGGCCTGGAGGACCAGACCCTCAGATTAAAGTACAGGGGAGAGCCTATTTCTCTTCAGCTCTTAACTATTCTCAATTATTAGGGTCTTTTTAGGAGCCATAATAAATGAATTTGAAATGAGCAGCTGTTTTGAACATACTCATAACACTGGAGAGCAGTAGGAGAGCTATACCTAAGCCCAAAACTAGACAACACTCCTGCTTAGGTTTTCCCAGAGCCAAGTCCAGTGGAAGAAGTGCCTCCTGTCCTGCAAGCTCTACTTCTAGATGCCATGTTTCAGGATCCAGGTCTCCACCCGTGAAACTTCTGCAGAATCATCAGTTTATCTGTATTTAATAAGCACACCCTCTTCCAACATCCAAGATATCCCTGCAAACACAGCCTAAGCCGTGCTGAGTAGAAACAACTTGATCAAGAGCTTGTGGTATTTTGACCTGGAACCACAAGACAATCACCATTTCATAACAAATTCCCATCCACCCCACAGAGACCTTGCCCAGATCACATTTCCCCGGCTCATCAGGGCATGGAACAGCACCAAAAGTTGGCAGATGCCAAACTGTGTCACATCTGATGGCTCTTCCCTTTCCAAGCACAGTATCATGTCATCAAAGGCAACGAGGCTGGCACGACATAATTTGAGAATCCCACTTTATAGCTGGTAGAAATTGAATCCCAGCAAGTCTGTTAGAGATGATATATTCCAGGTAATGCAGGATTGAAATCTCCTGGCCCCAAGTCTCAGTCTGATACTTAAGCAATGCTCTGATTTGTCCACTTTCACAATTTATGGGCTTTGCAATATTTAGTAGATGGTGAGAGAGGGGAAGTAGGCAAAGGGGTTATGGCCACAACTTCCTGTTCAACTTCATTCTTAAGTTCCTTGTTTTAAAACATAGAAATAAATTTGGAGGTACTGAAGGTCTCCAAGCCAGACTACATATAAATTTGGGTGTATCACATCTATCTATCTATCTATCTGCATTTTATCTCAAATCTGGTGTTGCCTCATGCTCTCCAAGCCTTTGGGTCTGAGAGCACTCTGTGCAACAAGACACTTCAGGAAAATAAACAAGGGTATAAAATAAGTGCTGTTTTAGAAATAAAATTAATAAATTTCTACAAATTCAAGAGAATATTTACCAAAGCTGCCTCTGGGCCCAAATTTCCATAAACTTAAAATTGGGCTTCTGAATTAATTTTCTAGACCATTGCAGTATAATCTGTAGAGCTAATAGCTGATTGAAAAAAAAAAATCAGTATAACTCAAGTTAGAGACACATTTCACTGACTTAAAAACAAAAGCAGCATACAAATGCATTTCCTGAAATCAACACTGTAAAAGCAGTTCTGTTTTTAAGGAATTCAGGCCAATTCATTCTATATCCCTGTATAACACAGGCAGGATTTCCAGAGCATCCTGCTCCTGACAGCTCTCAAGGCTGGCAGCACAGACCATTCCATGCCAGGTTATTGGAGACCCAAACTCCACACCACACCTCAATACATGTCTGCATACAAACTGCATTTTGGTGGGTCCATAACAAATGGCTCCCAGTTGTAATAAATGGTTTTCAGCTCAGTTATCATCCATAGCAAGGATCAGAGGAACCTTTGAGGGCTGTGGGATAGGAGGCAGAAAAGAGAGAGGAACCTTCCTGATGTGTCTTGTATTAGCTGCCACCCTCAGCCGTGGCCCAGGAAAAATCCAAAGTGTTTGTTCTCCCAGCCAAACCAAATCAATTTTGGGATTTTTATTTGTTCTGAACTAACAAGGTGTTGATAGAAGAAAAATCACTGGGTTGCTCAACTCATTCTGCTTCTTAAAGCTTTGGCCTAAACCAGAAATTTGAAAGGCTAATGGTGGTCTTCCTTCAGTCCTGATTATAATGGGTGTTAAAATGTTCCAAATACTTGTATTTTTGCAAAATAACAGGAAGCACAGAGAGAAAGATGCGTTATACTTTATTTTTCAAGCCCTACGCAGAGGCAGCTTGAACTGTAACTATCCCAAGATTAGTTGATGTTAACCACCAGGAACCAAAACTCCAGTCCCCAAACATCTGGATTTCCATCTGCCCATCAGTACAACAGTCACAGCAATTCCCTCCTCCATGGCAAGAGTACAGCCAGGCTGGAGTTCACACATCTGGATTGGCATGGTCAAAACACTGAGGCCAGACCTACTGATCAAACATTTATTTATATAAAATATATTTTAATGTAAATATATATATGTGTGTGTAATATATATTTACACATATTATATATGATGTTTTAATATGTAACATATATTTATATTATATAATCTAAATGTATTGTTTGATATTATATATATTATATTTATTATATTCTATTTATTGCATATATTATGTATATAATGGATTGTTGGATGCTATGAAACTTTCAACTTACACAGATGACTGCTCAGAATTGTCCTGGGTGCTCAATCTCTCCCTAAGCTGTGCCAATGCCTCCCACCTCCCTGTCCCTGCCCACCTCCTGCACACTGGCACCAGGAGCAGGGCACAGCAATGGAACTCTGCCCTTCCCTTTGGGGAGCCCTTTACCTCCCCACTTGAGTAACATTTGACCAATTCTGTTCCTCTTCTGTCCACGTACAGAAAAGGGAAAGAGTTACTTTTCAGAGAAACACAGAATGGTTTGGGTTGGAAGGGACTTTTGAACTCCTCTCATCCCATAGGTGGGGACAACTTCCACCAGACCAGGTTGCTCCAAGCCCCATCCAACCTGGCCTGGAGCACTGACACAGATGAGGCAGCCACAGCTTCTCATTTTAATTGAGTCAGGAGGACAATTCTTGGCTGATGCAGCCAAGGCTGGACACTGCTTTACCTCCTTGCAATGTATTTTAAGAGCCATTCCTTAAACAAACTGCTGCTTTCACTGTCTGTCTCCCAAATCCACCAGCACAGCTCTGCATCCTATAACACTGTCCCCCCTCCTGAGCTCCCAGTGGGAGTCACTGACCCACCCAACAGAGCTGTCAAAACTTTTCTGAGCAGCCACTTCTACCAGCAAAGAGATCACACTCACAGATCACTGCCTGGAAAGTCTGTGTGGTATGTGGCTTAATTTTCTTTTCCATAATGTGAAATCCAATCTGAAATGCACAGATTAGTTTACTAATCTGTGTAAATCCTATTAATAGCACTTACGCTGCTGTGCTCCCATTCACATTCTAACAAATCTGCCTGGGCTGCCTTGGTTTCCCCTCATCTCCTGCAAGGTCTTCACACCTGGCTGCAGTCACGTCCTTCACAAAATAGCTGGCCACAAATGGCAACTTGTGCTTTGCAGTCATCTCTCATATTTTAATTCGTGTCCCATGGTCCATCGTGTTCTGGATCAAAGCATTAGTGCTGTAAATCACCGTGGTGCCATCCAAGCTAAAGGGATTATACAAAGGATCACACAGCTCCAGTGGGGAAGGGCAGAGCTTGTACCCTCCTCTCCACCAGCATCTCTGGCTTCTGTGCCTGCACCAGCTGCATCCTGCCCCTCACAGCTCCATTGGCACCCCAGTGACTCCATCCTGCCCTGGGCACCTGGCCCAAAACTGGCCCAAACACCAGCAAAGGACCTGCTTGCAGGGAGGAGGTGATGGATCATCTCTGCAGCCACTGGATGTGTTCACAGCAGCCCTACACACATCCCCTTGTCACCTGTGGCTTTAGGGGGGCACACCTGGCACCTGGGCTCGTGCCTGCCAGAAGGAGCAGCTGGGTGGGCTCCAACCCCCTGAGTTCAGTGTGGGCTCTCAAAGAGAACTCACCCTCTGTTCTGCTGCAGAATAAATGATTTTCTGTTTGAAACATCAATATTTACTTTTCCTATCATGGACTCCAGTGGCTCCCTATGTCACAGTCATGGTGAGAGGGGTCAGAACCAGGAGAGGAGAGCAGTGCTCACAAACCTGGCTCCAACTTCCTAATCAAGCTGATTATTAATTAGCTAATCCACCTCCACATTGCTGACCCTTGTGCTTCCTTTCACCACTGTCCTGAAGTCCTTGTAACTGAGCACCTTGCACAGCCTCAGCCTGTCCCACAGCACCATGCTGAGCCAGCTCCCTGCAGAGCCATGGCCATGCTGTTCCCTTGAGCTGAGGTCTCCTTGCCCTTGGGCCAGGCTGGAATTTGTCTAAACCAGCCCTTGGGAAGGGCTCTGAGCTGCTGTCACTCCTGACTTGTGCCCTTGCACTCTTCCAGCACCTGCTAACACCTTCCATTCCATGTGCCAGGCAGGAGAGGGTGGATGCAGGAAGGGAAGATGCTCTGCCAGGAAAGAAGCTCCCCAGAACTTACCAGATGGAAGGTTTTAATGGAAAACAAAACATGAAAACTCTCAGCTGTTGAAGGGGAAAAGATTTTCTCTAGCTTGCCAAAAGGACAGGGTTTGACCTAAAACTGCTTTTACACAAGTTCACAGTAGGACAAACTCACTCCTGGTCTCCCTGCCAAGGGATCCCTGCTCCTTGTGTGAGTCTGTTGGTTGCATGATCCCCACCATCCTCAATTCCCAGGGCCAAGTTCTGAAGTGCATTCACTAACCTCAATAAAAAGGCCAAACCTACAGTGCCAAGACAATTCCAGCACAACCCTGGATACAGTTCCAATAGTTATTCAATAAATACAGTTCTTTTCTACCAGAATGTGAAACAAATTATGAGCATCAAAGATTTGTGGCTCTTCTTTCTTCCCTACAGCTGGACTGCCTCTACCACCCATCCAAAAACATATGGATTTTCTCTCATCACTGTAGAAACTTTTCAAGGTCAATAATGCTTCACTCTCTCCTAGTTTCCCCTCAAATGGTTTTAAAGTTTTAATTACCTGAGTAATTGCTGGAGGTTTACTTGTTAGCTCAGGAATTGTTTGTAATGCCTTAGTTTTGTGGAAGGAATATTTTAAAAGCATTACCCACACTCCAGAAATTTTCCCCAAAATTCTCTTTTGCAAGGAGTTCTTACTTGTTACCTGTGTTAAAGCTTGCCTGTAAAACAGCTGTTTGTTTACAGACCTTTAATCTCTTGGTAAAAGTGCCAGTTATGAGATATTAAAATGCCACAGAGTTAACAAAAATAAGCCTAAAATAAAATAAAATAAAATAAATAGAGGAATTTTTGGAGTGAGAGAGACAACCAGCCAAATACAATATGTGGCCAGACAGAATCAGAAGTGCTGGCTGCAGAACAAACCCAAGAGGCATCAGAAAAACCTCCCCAGCCACGCTGGTAACGGTTCACCAGCAAAAGGAATGTACAAAACAAAATGGGGGGATGATTTTCCCCTTCCTGCTCTGCCTTACCCCCAAAAGCCCATCTGACACGGCCGATGCCTCCGGCACATGCAAATATGCCACTTGGGAAGGACAAACAGACACTCACTGGACAGGAATTTTGCCTTTGGTGTCCTGCCTGCCCCACCCTCTGCAGGCAGACCATAGGAAAAGTGGTGTTTAAAATACTAAAGGCTGAGATAAGAGAAGGGAACAGCCCACCTCAACCCTTTGTACTTCCACAGAGCTCCTTTGTAAAAATTAGTGTGATTTCTATCACCCTTGCTGCAGAGCATCATGTGCTGGAGACTTTGTCCCAACATCAAGCTCACAGTGTGTGCTCACAGCCAGCCTGTGCTCATTTTCTCCCCTGAAACACCACTTTCCTCTTGGATGTGGCTCCAGGGGACAATCACCATCCCTCTGTCACCCTGTCTGTACTGCACAGCCTGCCCAAGCTCTGCCAGAGGTTGGCCTGCAAAGAGTTCCCTGCCCTGATGTCAAAACCTGCACCACACCCATCATCAGCTGGGACACAGCACACCCTGCAAGAGCCCCTCTGGTTTTCTGCACCCGACGAGCTCTTAATTCACCTTCTCCTCTCTGCTGCTCACAGTCCTTGAAGGAACATGCAGGAGAGCTCGACTCTGCCAGGAAGAGATATGAACTTAAAATATGAGCTTAATTCACAGCTGCTCTTCAAACCCTGCCCAAGAACACACTCATGATTTCTGATTGCTCATTTTCAGGCACTATCAGGGCTTTCTGCCCCTACCTGTCCCCAGGACAAAAATTTCTGCCTCTCTGTGGTCTTGGCAGAAGTAGTGATGTGTCCCTTCAGTGCTCATTGCAGAGTTCAACCTGCTGCACTCTGCAGGAGCAGGTGACATCAGCCAGGACGTCACATCACAAATGTGGTTACAAAGGGTTCTGCTATGGGGAGGAGACAAAGATCTTTTGGAAGGATAAGGTGGATAAGCAAGAGAAGTCACCTCTGAAACCTCATGAAAGCTGAAATCCTAGATCAGCCTTTGCAGCCTGGCTCATCCCAGCTTTTGGCTTCAGAAATTCAGAGTTCCATTTCTGCTACAAAATTGTAGTGTTTGATTTCTGCAACTCACTGCAGCACCTCCTGCTTCCACACATCAGGATGTCAAGGGAATACTGGCATTGCCTGGTAATTGTGCTCTGGGGGCACAAACAAGAGAATTCTTGTACAGTTTCCTCCACATCAGCCCTGCAAAACACTTTTTCACCTCCCTGGAATGTAAGTTCTCTATCACTCCCCTCTATCTCCAGTGCTGAGTTGCACAGAACCCCATCTTTAGGGAAGCACCCCAGTGATGAAACTCCCTTTTAAATGAATTTAAATTGAAGTTTTTATAATTAATATTGGAAGCTGTGTAAAGGATCCTGGCCCTCGGTGTCTCCCATGCACAAACACAAATGAGCTGCCAACACACTCTTCAGAGCTGCATCCTGCAGCTCAGAGATCCCATTGAGGTCTGCTTGCTTGGGAAGAAATTATAGGGGTGCCAGCAGCAGCCATGATCACGTTGTCTTGAAAGCTGAGGAATGCTTTGGAAACTGGTTGTGTACAAAAATAATCATAAAAAACCCCAAATTTTTCATGCCATGCTCATGCTCAGCCTAACATCTCCCCCAAGCACCCATCTATTACAACTGATGATAAAGATAAGTTTCCACTACCACGACCTTACCTCAAGAGGTGCAACCCCATGTGCATTCACAGGTGTGCTTTGGGAGTTCAGTGGAATTGCTGGAAATCTCCTAGAACTGAAGGAACTTCACTTGAACATGAGAAAAAGAGGAGGGGAGAAAAACAGTCAGTAGATTAGACACTGTGGTCTGATCTAGGCACAAAGGACATTAAAATAGAACTGAAACTCAAATTTGATGAAGCCATGAGAGAGCAAAGCTGGGTGTAATTAACCTACAAGATTCACGGGCACAAATTATCACAGAGGCCAAGAGCTTGTCCCTGAAAGTGTGGAAATAAATACATTTATACACACACCTGAGCAGATATAAATATATGTGTATAACTGTCTTCTCTCAGGGCTGAAAAGGACTTGACAGCACCATTCACTCTTTCCCCCAGCTCCAAGACAAGATCAAATAGACGTCGGTATTTTCTGACAGATGTTTGTCTAGACCTGTTTTTAAACAGAGAATCTCCCACCTCCCCAGGCAATTTATTCCAACACTTCCTTTTCTTCTTCAGCTTCATACACACACGCACAGGTATCTTTATCTCAGAAGTGAGCACAGCAGCCTCTGATGACTTGCACATCAAAAGGCTTTGTGAAGTCATTTCTCGTGGCAAGACCTTTCTTGTGAATGACTCAGGAGCCCAAAAGATCCCATCGTGACCTGAGGTGACAGGCTGGGCTTGAGGGACCAGCAGATGGGTCAAGGGGGGCAAATGGGAAAGGAGGGGGGAAATTCAGTCTTTTCCTTATTAACCTGTCAGATTTGTCTGCTGATAAGAGAGCCTAACTTTGCACACTCCATTTTTAGACTCAGATGTTAAGTTCCTCTCTTTTTTGATAAAATAAATACAATTTTGGCTGCTTCAGCAGCCACCTCAGAAGAGATGCTGGTGCTGTCAAACTTCAGTAAGGCAAAGGAAGGGATGAGGAATGAGGCTGTGCAGCTGGAATACGTGAATGGCAGGATGGAGAGTAGCACTTTTCCAGCCAGGCTGGATATCTATTACCTCCACTTTTGGACTGACAATGCACCAAATGTTTCATTGCCTGGGGCCTTTCAAAGCTGACCAGCTTTTATAGCCAAAAGCACTAATGTAGAAAGGCAATTGGGAATTAATTATTTAATGTGGTTCTCATTGGTAGAAAGCTTCCACCCCTCCTGCATCTCAGCTGCCATTATACATATGTTGCTTTTCTTCAGACTACAGTGATTAGACAGCAGAGGAAAATGATGGCTGAGTTCTGTACCCACTTGCAATGAACTCCATTTAAATCAGGAGATTTGCATTCAATAACCAAGGGCACAGTTTAGCCCCACGCTAAGAAAACATTGTTTATGACAAAAACCATAAACAGATTGCAGCAAATCCATTTCTGAAAATAAGCCTTCTCATACCTCTGCTCCCAAACTCCCTGTTTGAAAGGCAGAATATTTCTGCTTAAAAATTAAAATCCAAGCAAGTAGCCCTATTTGTAGAAAATCAGACCGGGCTCCCTTTAATTTGGCTGTTTGGATGCCTCACTGGAGCAGACAGAAAGGTGTATCCACTGCATGTTGGTTCAGCTCCAGCTTCTCCCGGATTCTCAAGATAAGCATCTATTTCATTTAGAGCCTTTTTAGTTATGACCTGTGAAGAAGCAAATGTCCTTTTGAAGATCTCCCTGCAACAGCTGCATGCCAGAGACTCCCGGCCAAGTTACTTGAAGAGCTTAAGGATCATGCCCCATGTATTTAAAAAAACATAAAGTGCAAAATAAGATTCTGCAGAGGGGCTGAGAAGGGGCATGAACTTACCTGTCAGTTGTGATACTGTGGGAAACTGGTAACTTCTTCCCTGCAGTCACCACCTTCAGAACCATTCCAGATAAAGCTCCAACAGGATCCTGCTGAAATTCAAAGTAGTGAACTACACCAGGAATTAATTTATTAATTTATTGGAATTTGTCATATTTTTCCAAATATAAAATTTATTGGGTTTGCTTATTTTTTTTTTTTTTTTTTTTTTTTTTTTTTTTTTTTTTTCCCTTCAGATGAAAGATATATGGCTGTACAGATGTACTTTTCTAAGATCCAGTGGCATGAAACCTGAAATGCCCCAGCAAGATTCAGGAGAGAGTTTTAATCACCATGGAAGCACACTTTTGAAGGTCTATGAAATCATACACCCAGGTCTGAGAAGAGTAAACTTATCCGTCTGGGCAGATCTGCTGATAAACACAGACAACGCATTTTCTCCTGGAAAGCTGCATTATATGTTGTTTAAAAAAAAAAATCAGTTGTTAGAGAGACAGGTTTGTGCTGGGAAGAGAAAGGAGAAAAAAACAGCTCTGGGAGAGGTTTTCTGTAAGAGAAAAGGAAAGGCAGTGTGAAAGTATTCTCTGCAAATGCAGGAGATGGAAGAGAAGACGGGCTGAGCATCTCTCAGGGCCAGACAGAGCGAGGCTGGCGACGACAGAGGCATATGGAGACCCACCCAGGGCGCAGACAGACCGGAGGACCCCCAGACCTCGGCTTACGCAAGGTGACCTTTCCCCTCTCTAAAATTTCAAAGCTGGCGTTGCCGGCGCTGAGCAGACTGTGTGCCATATGTAACCTGACCTCAGCTCTGCTCTGCCAAGCCACTGATGGCATCACTAATGAGAGGTGAAAGGTCCCCTCCTCGCAGCCAGCTTGGAAACCCACCGGGGACGGTGGGTGCGGGATGGGCCCCCCCAGCACTGGATGGCTGAAGGCAGGACCCCACTGACCCGTATTCCCACACGTGGGTGCCCACTGAGCCACCACAGGGGCACACACCCATCCAAAAGGGTGATGCTGCCTCTTCCCTTGGCCCAGCTGAAACCGGCACAGTCCCCCAGCAAGGGAAATATTTGTTCAAGTACCCGAATGCAAAACACACAGGCAAACAGAGCCTGGGATGTAAATCCTGTCCCCAGTCCAGCCACCACCCTCGCAGCCCCCGGGCAGCAGCTTCCTCCCAGTGCGGATCATTCCTTGGCCAGGTGGGGAGAAGGATTCGTGCTGGGGGATGGCACAGAGGGAGGACAACCCTCGAAATGCCTGGCCTCGATCCAGGGAGCACCCAAAATTTAATTTATTTTTTTTTCCAAGCATTTTGCACGAAAATCATTACAATAACATATTGCAAAAAAAAAAACAAACCCCAAAAAAACCAACCATCACCCTTGCTGACTTTTTGTTGTTGTTGTTCCTTTTTTAAATAAGGGGGTTTGGGATTTTTTTTTTTTGCAGTTTTCCCGGTGTCCAGCGCCCCCGTCCTTGCCATCACCTAAGGCAGGGACAGACGAGACCGACCCGCACGGCAGCCCTGAACTCCCTGCCCCAGACATGTGTGGGGACGGGCCGTGGGACTGCGGGTGGGTGTCACAGATGGAGATGGGGATGTGGAGGGTGCACGCGTGGGTGGAGTGCGGAACCCGGGTGGGTGCGGGACAGTTCACATGGCTCGGTGTGAGCACACACCCCGCAGGGTGAGTGCTGTGTGCCCACGGGAGCCGGGCGGGATGTCTGTGCCACCTGAGGAGTGGACATTCGGGGGAGTGGGGGGTGCCCACGGGTGGGTTTTGGGATGGGGGCACAGGTGGGAGGGTGTGCACGTCGGTGGGAGCGCACACGCGGCGTGTGTGGGGTGTCACACGGGTGGGTGTCACAGCGCGGGTGCAGGCGGGGCTGCGGTGCCCCGCACCCCCAGTTCAGCCCCGGCACCCCGGGGTGGGGATCGGCCGGGCTGGAGCCGCCTCCCCGAGCGCACGGCGCGGAGAAGGCGCCCGTGGTTTGTTTCGGTTCTGCGGGTGACTCATTCCTGGCAGATGTGGCACCGCTGAGGTGCAGCGGGGACCCACCCATGCCCTCAGTACAAACACCCGACCCACGACCGTACCGCTGCCTCCCCACGCAGGGCCGGACCCGCGGGGAAGGGGCTGCATTTACCCTTCGCTGCTCTTCTGCCGGGGATTCATTTTTACATCGCATCCGGCGCTGACAGATTTAATTATTCGTTTAAAATATTATTCTGCCCCTCGCTCTCAGCACACCCTCATCTCAGACGAAGCTGCCCACTCGTGTTGGGTCGCTCTGGGATATATCCCGCTGTCAGCCGAGGAGTGTGCCCCTTGAGGGGCAGCTGGGGCGTGTTTTTCTCCCACAGAGGAGCCGCATCCCGAGGGAACATCCTGCGGGGAAGCAGCGCTCGAACCCGCGGCTGCCCCGCGCCTGGTTTGACCGCGGCCAAATTCCTGCTGCAGTATCTTATTTTTAAAACAATTTATAAAAATTAAGGAAGAGGCACAAGTTGCCGCTAACATTGCCTCGTGTTACGGCAAATGCTATTACGCTGGGACAAAAGACAGGAAAACAAATGTCGCGGAAAAGCAGCGCTAATACCGCACGTCCCTGCGAGCCCGCGGGGGGATCCCAGCACCCCTTTTCCCCCTTGGACGTGGGGATCCCACCCCCGTGGTGGGGCTGCAGACCCCCCCCGCCGGCCGCCCTGAGCTGTTTTGGGGCAGTCGGAGCAGCTGATGGAGGGGTGGGGGTCTCCCCCTTTCAATGGGGGGGCTGGAGGTGGTGGGGGGAGCTGCACACCCCGAGGGCCGTGTCCGGGACACGAACACGCGGGGACAGAGGCAGCACAGCCCGTGCCGGCTGGAAGGAGAGCCGGCAGGCTTCCGTGCAGAAAAGGAGTTAAACCCCGCCGTTGTCCTTTGATTTAGGAAATGGCTCATCCAATTCAGTTCCAGATTATTCAGGGGCAGGCTGCCTCGCTCGCTCCCTCTCTCCCCACACCAGCCCAAACATCTTGAAGTAATCAGCAGCTGAGAACGGAGACGTCCCCCTGGCATCTCAGGTTAAAGAAGGAGGTCCAGGAAAATGTGGTAGAGCCATTACAAGAAACCTGAGATGCATTCATCAGAGACTCCAATTGCCATCGCATTAGGATTGATTAGAGACCAGCAGTACCGTAATGACCCGGAAAGCGGGGCATACGGGGATTATTAATATCAGACTTCTCAAAGAGGAAAAAAAAAGAAAAAGAAAAAAAGAAAAAAAAAAAAAAAAGAGAGAGAGAGAGGGAAAAAAATTAAGAAAAGAGGGAAGAAGCAGGAGGGAAAATTTAAAAAACAAAAGCACATCGCGGGGCTGCTGCTCGAATGTAGACTTACCTGAGAGAACAGGCACCGACCAGCCGCACGGACGAGAATTTATCTAACTTCTGGGGGGGAGAAAACCCCAAACAAACATGGAAAAAAATCACCTCTGGACCCACTGAAATCGCCTGCTCCCATGCACGGCTCGCACAGAGACTCCCAGCGCTGCGGCCACGGAGCCGGGCGGGCCACGGCTCGGGGGTTCCAACCTGGGGCTCCCCCACCCGGGCCAAAAGACATCGGTCCCCGGGCTGGCGACAGCAAGGACAGTTTAAAGAGCCACCAAAGAGGAGCACGGAGACCTCGGTGGCTCGTCTCCTTCTCAGTTCCCTGCGCCAAAACAAATCAGCCCCTCCTGGTCTCGGTTTAAATGTAGCTCACTGGATAATTAACTCCATCTTTCCAGCCCTGCTTTAACTGTTTATTTAGTGTCACCCCGTATTACCATCACTAGCACTTTCCTCTGAACAGGAGGAGCTGGAGGGTTTCACCTCCCAAAAGGAAATTCTTCGTAGCTTAAAAGAATCAGCATCCAGGAGGTACATTAGTGAAGAGGAAAGGGGGGGACGAGATCTGGGGGGTCCCATGGCAAAAGCAGGAGGAAATAAGGGTGGAGCTGGGGGGACAGGGACAGAAAGACGTATCGGCCCTCGGAGGAAAAAAAAACCAAAAAAAACCCCAACAACGCGTGATCACCTCTAATCCTTTGAAAAATGTCCCGGTAAGTGAGCGAAGAAAGAGCCCTTTGTGCCCTGGGGATCGGCCACATCGGGAAGGCCTTATCCTCATCCTTATCCTGCCCCAGCATCCCGGCCCGGCCCTCCCCGGCAGCCCCGGCCCGGCCTGACCCCGCTGGGTGCGGGGGGACCCCCTGGCCAGGCACCCCCGGGGCGCGG